>JAJJMC010010614.1:6927672-7134301 GCA_023531435.1 Papaver californicum | reverse complement strand
TAGGTTTGTACCTAAAAATTTCTTCTCCTCCCTCTCTCAGGTTTTTTTCTTCCTAATTTTTCCGTCCTCCTATTCGTTGTTTGATCTTCTCTATTTATAGATCTATTTTTCTGATCGCTCTTTATACCACGTGTCGTTTTCTTCAGCTTAGTCATCGATTCTGGATCAATTCTTCTCTGGGTCGATCCATCTTGTTTCGATGTATCTATCGTCCTTGTACTTTATCTTTATTTGGTGCGATCGTATAGATGACAGATCGTTCTTAACAACTTCTTGGTTCGATACTTTATATGTCCGACACGTGTTTCCTTATCCCTTAAGACTTCTGTGGCCTCGATCATAGAGTATTTATTATAATCTGCTTTCTCGATCATTAAGATAATATAATAATAATTACCTTTTACTTTCTCGATCTTTAAAAGAATAGAGTAATTATTATCTTTTACTTTCTCGATCATAAAATAATATAGTATTAATAACTTTTTGCTTTCCCGAACAGCTATCAATCAATGTTGTTTGTTTTATTCGTTGGTGTTCAGCTTTCTCGATCTTATGTGTCACTCATGCAGCTCTTCGCTCAGGAAACATCTCATGTCTTTTCGATATTCGATATCTTTGATAGTGATCCTGTGTTTCTCACCTTTTTTAATCTAGATGCTTCTTTACTTGATCCTCTTCCACGTGTCGTGCTTCTTTAATTTACTAACACTAACATTGAGTAGTAATCGCTTATGCGTAACCTATAGAATGATTGCTATCCATTGCTTTAATTGAAAGACCCATTTATCATCATTATTGAGCATGCAACACTACAGTTGGACTATACCAGTTGATGAACTAAGAGGGACTGATGTCGACGGTCTGATATAAATATTTCGGATTCTCATCGCCTGTTAACAAGTGCAATAAGGTTGATTATTTATCCATCATAAATAAGCAGCAACCAAGTTCATCATCAAGGGTTTACGTGGACAGATTCGTACAACTCAAGACACCCAATTACGTCTATTCTTTGAATGAGTAACTCTCATAATGGGGGGATATCATCGGAACAAACACCACCTGTATTATTACATGGAAATCATCGTTAATCCTTGCTTTATTGATCTTTGTCACCAATACAAACACATTGTTAGTTGTCTGGCATCCGTTTTATATGCAATATTCAAACCTCAACAACTAAAATATTCACTTGCACGATAGCCTCACCGAAGAAAGATACAAGCACACCATTATCATCTGTGGTAAATAAGAGGGGCTTCTTCATTAACTCTTCCACCCTGGACGTTAGCTCTTCTACCTTGATCACACCAGCTACTTCTTTTTTCCACTAACTACAATGCCACTACTATGAATCTGAAAGTATAGTCCTGCCAAAGTTAAAGCATTCAACAAAATTTCAACATAAAGATTCAAAACTTGAATGGGTTTCGCTACCAACAAGTTTCAAGTACAGTTCATGGGAGATCTCAGGCAACCTAGCCAAAGACCCACGTATTTGAAGAATTCCACTTGCTGATGCTGAAAGAAGAACTGGCTCGGCGACAGATTAGTAGTTCACGAGCACATACAAACAAGATATGGATGTCACCACCCTAGCTCGTTGACGTTGGTTGCATCACTTAATTTTTATGTCTCTCCATACTACTTACTATTGCTACAAGAAATTAAAGATTTAACAATTTTTCTACACCAGAGTCCTATATACTCAATTCTACATCAAGAAAACTACCGGGATCCATCACCAGCTTCTCTGGGCGTCTCTTATTTTCTACTTCGGTGTTACCCACTATAATATACAACTACTTACTGGTGTCATCAAAGCCACCAATTCATATATGATCCACCTAGGACACTGTCAAATCCAATGTTCCGTTCGCTACCACCTGTTGTTGTCAAACGATGCTAGCCTGTACTATTGGTGCTAACTTCAAGAACAAGATGAGATTTGTATATTACTCGTTATTGTTGCTATGGAACGACGAGTCGGTGTTACTCTGCTAGCTACTCCAATGATGATAGCGTCTGGCGAGGACTGTTCTATTGGTGCCCATGACTATAATGCAATATGTAAGTTTATCTACACCTCTATATCGAAGAAAAAAAATATAGTCTATATATGGTATTAAATCTACAAGGATTGAGACTAAGGACTTAACTAATAGCTATTGGCATTCTAAACCGATCACATAGCCTCTCTATAAAGTATATACAGTTGTATATATATTAGAGTTTCACCTAGATGGACTCTCGATATTTCGTATATGCAATATATGTAATGTATGACTCAGTACTCATTGTGTATTGAATATTCATTGATTAGACAGCTCTCAGATGGATTAACCACTAGTATAAAGCAATATTGTCCTCATAATGCAACTGGTGTTGGTTGCAGTTTCCCTTCATATGTTCTTTGACTATACAAAATATACATCTAGAACATATTCTTGTTCCTGAATGGATACCCTAGCTCCTAGATAGCTTTTCTACTAGCATAGAGGAACTTGAACCTATCTCATAGATAGATTGGCCACTACTATAGAGCAGCTCGAACTTGTTTCAACTGCAATAATTCCGCAGCTGAATCCTTTGAACTCGTTCCATATATACAAATCAATATTGAGACTCACATTGAGTAATACTAGTTCATTACTGTATTCACAATATCTATATAGACCTTCAGTACTTGAAGTCTATTTATCAATAATGCAATGTTGAACTCATCCATGCTCACTCTCAGCTGAGTTGCATGGGCCTACTATTGTTCTATATTTATTAAGGCTCTCATTGAGTAATATTGATGCACTACAGTCTACATAGTGACGTGTATATAGAGTCTTCAGTATTTGGAGACTATTTATCAATTATACATTTATTCCCCGAATAAATTATTAAATTTATCTGGGCATACTCTCAGTTGAGTCATCACCTGTGATCATATATGCCCAAGCCTGTGTCAAAGGTATTTCTGGGAGGCAAAGCTAAGAAGTTGTCCTTCAATTTACCATCTAGTGCTTACCACGCAACATTATTGTTCCACACGAAGCAGGGGACTTAACGTAGATGGTGGATTTTTTCAAAGGCTAAAATCGTAAAAAAATATGTTTCTGACCCAGTTATCAGAGTATATTGAACTTTAGTATATTTTCATTCTGCAGAGAATCTTAGGAATATGCTAAGTCATGATAGGTGTCCAGTCGTGTCTCTCTCTCTCTCTATATATATGTATATACAATCATGATTATTGTATGACTTATTATCAATTTATGTATGAATTTCTTAGAATAGTGCTAGTGCTTGTTGCAATACTCCCACATATTATATAATTTCTACATAATAAATCTCAAGCTTCTAGATGGATTGCCTACTAGTATAGAGCAACTTGAGTTTTCTCTAAGTGATATATTCTCCGGATGAACTCCTAGAGTTACTCTATACTCCCTTTGTCCAAATTATATAGGCATAGTTTTATTTTTGCTTGTTCATCTATATAGGCATCATTCTAATTCCTAGATAGCTTTTTCGATATCTACCCTTATTTATGATAGTAGTATTACACTAAAACTAATTTAATGTTTCTTGTTTTCCTCAAAAAGGGAGTAATATTGGGAAAATGATAGATTTTCATAAATCCCATGTTTATTCTTAATCTAAGATATTCCTCCTCTATGCCTATGTAACTTGGACGGAGGGAGTATCAATATTCAAACCCTAATTGAATAATATTGATTTATCATAGTGCATATATAAGCCTGTACGGAAGCACATGAAAAGTTACGCATGAATGCACTAGGTTGAGGCATCACAACTTTGTCTAAACGTCAATCCATTGTCATGCCATATACAAAGATAAAGCTCCAATTGGCCAAGACCTAATATTGGTCGAGCTTGATATCCATGTCCCCAATATTGGTCGAAATACAACGAAACCCTAATATTGGTCGAAACCCTGATTTCTGATGTACCATCATAATCATCTTGGAAAAACGTACCAACGGGTGGAGAATGGGTCAAAATGTTCTAAACAATATATGTTCCCCTATGTGTCTACTACAACATACTACATGGCGTCTTATTCTGAGTGACGGTCTAGGAGATATAGCCCAAATACTAGATGAAGTACAAGCTGAAAACTATAAGAATTTCGCCTTAACTGTTTATGTACATTTACTGTTTCCCCCGTTTGACTATCTAAACGAGCTCTAAACCTAAATCTTTCTGCGGTAGGATATATGTGGTCTTTTTCGATTGTGAATTGGGGTTAACCATCGAAAACAAACATCATATGAAGAATCTACTGCGTTTTTGCTAAAGAAGCTTTTTTCGTGTCTGGACAAGTTAGAGGGCCACTCTCCTCTAACTTGGTTGACATACTTCTTTTTGTGTCTAGACCTCCAACTTGGTCGGCCACTCTCCTATAAAGATTGGACTCCCAACTTCTTCTCTAAAGATGGGAGTCCTAGATTCTCCTCTAAAGCTGGGAGTCTCAACCTCTCCTAAAAAGCTAGGAGTCCCACTTCTCGCCTGACCAAGTTGGCCATCCAACTTGGTCGAATGAAACATTTTTTATGATTGGCGGCAACAAAATCCTTGGGAGTCCGAGTATAAAACCTAAGCTTGGAGTCCCTACTCCCACTTTTGCAACTCTTATACGTGTTGCAAATTTTAAGCTTGGAATCCCAATTCCCTTTCTACAACATTCATAAACGTTGCAAAATTAAAAGTTTGGAGTACTAAGTTTTCCCTTATACTTGAAAGGCCTACGACACATTTTATATGTGCCTCCCAAGTCAACGACTTACCCATTGTATTATACATTTTCTTCGACTGACCACATGATTTATAGTATGTAACTGACACAGTAAGCCATTTTCTCATAAAATTCAATTTATTATATATGACATACCATATATACAATTAACATAAAGATGACTATGGATGGATCACCATAGCGTCTGCCCAGAAATATGTTATTTCATGTGGCTTCACACATATGTCCTGCTACATATGCTTGACAACTTTAATACTTAAATATTTTCATCCTCACTCTTTCATGACCATCTATAACCTCTCTCTGATGACGTGAACGGCAGTGTTTGACCTACTCAATGCCTACATCGGGCATCACCTATTTATTTCAGCATGTCAATACCGGTTGACATATTTGAACCCTCATTGCTCACCTGAGCATATCAGAGTCTTGATATGAGGGCTAAATAAATATTTATTTATTTTCAGTCCATCTGCTTCTTACAAGCCTCCTTAGTCTTGTCAGACGCATCAAGATTCATTATTCATGTCTAGCCAGGAACGACAAGTCATAAATTAACTTAACTAAGCAAGTCACAACTCGACTTCACACTAAGTAGTATTTTCTACTAAAAGGCATACGAATTATCAAAGATGTTACAAATTGAGGGATATTCATTAGGGTATTGGTCTGGCGGTCTACGATATGCGGTGTAGTAATACACCTATTACGAGAAGTGTCTAAAATGTGCGAAAGTTAGCAAAGTAGAGGAGAGATGGGTGTATAACCATATAGTCTTCCCCACAAGTGAGAGACAATTTTCAACACAATATCCATCACCTTCACTTCACCACTACTTCACAACTATCACTTCTTACGAGTTCATGATGAACAATTATTGCTATTATAAATAAATTTTTCTATCTATTGAAATCAGAACACGCAAAGTATACGAGACAAAACATATAAATCAACCATCTGATTTTTATAAAAAAAAGATTTTTTTCAATCATACACAGAGAACTTTTTCATAACAATTACATACCTATAACAACTAACAGATTCTGATACTCTGACCATAACATTTCCTCTGCTTTGCTCCCTAAGGCCAACCCTTTTCCTTCATTTGTGACCGAAACAAGATTGGATCGGCCATTTCTTGGTATAAACCAATTTTGCGTGATTTTGAATCTAAAAAGTACTTCCACAATAAAAATGTTTTAGGGATTAAATAAATTCTCATCAGCAAACATCATTGTTACTTTTTTACCCCTAAATTTGTTTTTACCCAGAAACAATAAGTTAACCTTTAAAAATCCATGGCCCGATCCATTAAACCTTACTTTCTCTCCAAAAAAGAATTCTAATTTGGATAAGTGTTAGTTGTTAATATGAGGATCTGAATATATAAAGGTAATGTTAAATCTTTATAATTATTTTGACATGGTAATGTTAAATCTTTATATTCAGATCCTCATATATAAAGGTAAACCCTAGTCGAAAGAGGATAAGCTTGACATGGATTTTTATAATTATTTAAGATAATTATAAATCTTAGTTGAAATAGGATCAAATTGACATGGATTTTTATAATTATTTAAGATAATTATAAATCCTAGATGAAAGAGGATAAGATTGACATGGATTTTTATTATTATTTAAGATAATTTTAACAGACTGAGGATAAGATTGGTATGGAATTTATAATTACTTAAGATAATTATAAATCTTAGCATAAAAGGAGATAAGATAAATAAGGATTTTGATAAATATTAAAGATAACAACAAATCTTATCATGAATCTGGTTGTTTATAAAAATATCAAGTATGGAAAGTTTAGGATAGATATCAATCCCACCAGTTAGATTTGTTTTCTTCCTAAATAGATGCTGAATTCCAACTCAAAAGGTACAAAAAAAAAAAAAATCCTCTACCGACCTGCATAGAGCTTTTTTCTTACCTGAGCGTCGGAGTATCTTTGAGGTACCCCCACCTTCAGCGTCAACTCAGTTTCATCAATAATTTCTGGTGGAATTGAATCAACAAGAGAGATTTAATCCATTTACACTATCTCGAGGAGTGTTGGGGTAAATATCTTTCCACCAACAATGCAAATACGGAATTTAAGTGCTGGAAGACAAATAATACCAGTGATTACGTAGCTTGGATAAGCCTACTCCACGGGGTTATTGAGTATCAGTTTTCACTATGAAATTACATATGCTACATATATATTTTGCTAAGCCCTTAATTAGGACTTTAAGTGAAGGGGGAAAGATTTCAATATGCCTTTCATATTTATTTTATGTTCTCTCTTTCTTTCTCCTTCTAGAATTGTCCCCCTCTATCCAGTAGCAGAGCTGAGTATTTGTAAAATTGTTCTTAGGGTCCATACCATTGTTGTTGATAGGTGCATTATTTGTACTAGTTTAGTATTCTAATCATTACTTTCTTGTTAGGTTTCATATCATTATGCTTTGAATTTTGATATCTTTTGAGTTTCTTAGGAGTTTTGAAGTGTATTCAACCGAAGAAGAAGAAAAGAGTTCATTATAACACAAAATGAACAAGGAAGTCAAGTTCTACAAATGGAGAAGGGCCAAATTGAACTCATTCAAATCCAGAAGTTCTTGATATTGTCTTGAATAGAACGAGAATACGAAGTGAAAGCAAAAAGAATAAGGTAATTCCGAGTTCGGACAAAGGAGTTATGGACAAACAGCCAAAGCAAGAAAAAGGTCATCTACAACATAACAGTCGGCATTGTTCCCAACTATAACGACTGTAACACTTTTTCGGACAGAAAACTTGGACTTTTAAGCCCTAGATTCAGCACGGTTCATTGGAAATTGACCATGACGATTGTAGCAAGTTTTGGGACAGAAAATTGGAGCAATTTTGTTCTTGGAGTCGGCACGGTTCATGGGAATCGACCATGGCGACTATGGAAAACTTATGGGGTCCGTTTTGACGTGTTTTGGACTTCTAAATCGATACAACTTAGTCCTATTCGGATTCTAAACCCTAGAAAGAGAGGATACTTGATGGATAAGCATTAAAGACTATAAAAGAAGACATCCAAAGCTTAAAAAAGATATCTTTTAATTAATCTCTTATCTTCTACCTCTCATATCACATTTTTTACATCAAAAACCTGGGGTTTTCCCCTTAATGGGAAGCCATTCTCATTTTTTGTATAATTTCCATGGGTTTTAGTAAATCCATGAGTAGCTAATTTTTCTATTGGTTGAGGATGTAGTTGGAAGTCCTAGACATGTTAATCAATCTGGCTGGTTAGTTTTAATGTTAATGGTGTTTTTTATCGCTTGTGTTCTACTGTTTATATCGTCATGCATGATTTAAGATTTGCTCGTTTAAGTTGCAAGTTGGATGGTCTTGTGTTCATATCTAAATCTAGACTAGGGTTTGAGATCCGAAATTGTCGAAGAACTCTAATTACAAGTAGCACAACGTAGTTGTTAACAACGGGATATTACCATGCAATTATGTGTAAAAGCTTAACTTAAGTTAAATCCATGTGGTTCTTGCGCTAGATTGCTTAGAATAACCTCAAATTACGAAGACCATTGCTTTCATTGGGTTAGCTTGAATGGCTCTTGTGCCAAGTTATTTATTAAGGAAGATTCAAAGAATGGCTCTTGCTCCTTTGGTAATAATATGAGTTTTTCCGGAGTAAATTTGTGATAGGATGCTCTAGGGTTATTGGTAAAAGAAGGATTGAACGTTTTCTAATCGAATGAAGAGTTTGTTCGGTGATGGAAGATGAAACCTCTAACCAGTATTCTTTTCCCTCTTATAATCTTTATTTACTTTGTTTTTATTTCTTTTGCTAGTTTACTTTAGTTTAATAACTCTACAATCCCCATTTTTGGTTACATAAGAAGTCAAAGACAAACAAAAATTCACAGATTCTCATGGAAATGATCCTTACTACCGCTATAGTACTTATTAGTATTAGTGAGAAATATCTAAAGTAATTTGTTGCACAAACGACACGCATCAAATTTTGGCGCCGGTACCGGGGAGCAGTTGCAATTGTTTCTTTTTAGATTTTTTTTTAGTTCTATTTTACGTTTTTCTCTTAGTGTTTTTCAGTTTTAGGTTTTCGTGGTGGAAACAACTCGTTGGTGGAATTCGTCATCCATTAAAAGCGGAAGGTAGATTCTGAAAACAGGTTGTATACTTCACTTTTATTTTGTTTTTCGAGTTTTAGTTAGATTTTGTTTCCCCTACTTTTTGTGTGTCGTCATATTTCCTTACGGAAATAACATGTATGGTGCACAAGATCAAGTATATAATAATGGTAATCATTTTGATTTTAGTTCTCAATCTTTTGATAGCTACCAACCAACTATGGAGTATAATCACAAACATTCCTTTAGTCGTGATCAATACTCCACGGTTCCTTTTAGTTATTCTCATACATGCCAAAAACCATATGGTGGGTATGTAGGTGAACAACCGCTAGGATAGGAGGATAGGTTTCTTCTAATTATTTATCTTGTAGATTTGAGCAGACACTTGATCAGTTTCTTCTTTAGGTAAAGATCAATGCATCAGCATTGGAACCACTTAGTGAGCAACCACGCGTGGAGAATCTAGGTTTTGAAGAACGTCTTGACCAACAGATCCAAGTGATGGATGAATATCATCAAGTTGTTAATGAATCACTCCAAGAACTTCAAACAGAGGTGAACAATATAACAAGAGAAATTGATCAATACAAAGAAGAAAGGGATAAAGTAGAGTTTTGGTCTAAAAGCCATAATTATTCTTAAATGCCTGTGGATAGTAATGAATATTTGATTCATGATGATTATGAAGAAGATCAACCTTTAGAAAGCATTTATAACAATGATGAAGTTATACCAACTCCGGATCATAATAATGATCATTCACATATTCAAAAGGTGGAGTCTTGGTATAATGAATCTATTGTTCTAAAAAATATCCTTGCGGAAAGATTTGATTTTGCGACGATATTTGATTCTGAAGAAAAGAGTGTTGAAGAGATGGCGATTGAGAATGAAGCCGAATTGATTAATATAATGGAAGACCCAATTGAGCTAGCCAAGCATTATAATGATAACGTTGATGTCGAGATTTTTGTTGGGGCAGAGACTAATGAAGATTGGTTGAAAAGTTTAATAGAGGACCAAGATACACATGAGGTAAATAATTCAATACAATAGATAGTGGAGGGTTTGTCTAATCATTTTCATAATTATATTTCTAGTGATCATTCTTCCCTGATTGAAGTAGTTTCTTAAAGAGTTTTTAACCCAAATTTTAGGAGAATACCTCACTTAGGATTGGAGTTGTGTTCTTCCAAAGTTTTAACAGATTATTTTGCTTGAAAATATCTACCATTAGATATGCTTGATTCGAACACTATGCAGGTTACCCATGAGAAACCTGTAGAAGTTCCCAAATTCTATGTTATATATACACTTCTAAGTGTAGAAAGAACTAAGTATAGGGGTAACTTCTTTCTGATAATGGTTTCACTAGTACTATTATATGATAACATTTGTATGAAGCTTTTTTTAGAATTGCAGATTATTGTCTGGGCGGATCCCCAGATTTTCAGATTATTGATGTACGAACAATAACTAGAAGGTCAGGCTCAGGACGTTAAACTAAGCGTTGAATGGGAGGCAACCTATCGGTTTCGTATATCTATCTCTTTTATTTATTTTTATAGTTTGCATATCATATTAGGAATTTTCCACCTTGATTTTACATTGGAGAAACAATTTACAGTGAGAGCAATGTAAAGTTTTAAGTGCAGGGGAGTGATTAAGCATATAGATATTTACTATTCACTTTTTCAAGGTAGAATTTTTAAACTTTTTGTACATATTTGCATGAAAACCTCTAGCGTTTATAGATTTTAGAGTTACTTAATATACTTTTATCTAAGCTTACATACGGAGTTCTTAACGAAATCACTAAACTTACACATATTAGAGAACTATATTCGGGTTTCTTAGTTATTGAGAGGCAATAGCCGACAAAAAGGGCCTTAAACCGCCGGTGGCGAATTAGGTGCAGAAATAATACAGTATTAGAGAAATGATCAATCATTAGTGGAGACTATATATTGTTACATCAAGCGAGCCGCTAGACCTTCAATTCTTTGTAGTTGTCTAAAAAATTATCCTTTAGAGTGTGTTTTATCCTAAGCTAATTCTGGGTGGAATGATGAGCTACCCAACTTCACACCAATTTCAGCACTACTTTTTGATCTCTTGAGTGCTAATCCTGCCAATCATGAGGGTGTCATCAGATTGCTAACTCTATCTTGTAGTCTTGTTTGCAGTTGGTACCATTCTCTCGAGAAAGCAGCAATAGAAACACATTATCATGAACAAGCGGAGCGACATCAAAATCATGAAGAAAGTTGAATACAGTCAAGGCTTGCAAGCAACAAAAAGAGGATCAAGAGTTATATAAAAAGTGAAGACTAGACAAAATAAAAAAGAAAGAAAAGCAAAAGATGTAAGTTTTTGATACGATATCAAGGAAATACAAGTTGTGAAGAATCAGGTGCTTAATTCCTTTCCCCATGGCCATGCTCAGTTTACTTATTCTTATAGTTGTTATCTTTTTTGTAGCATATTCTTAAAAAAATAAAAAAATATTGCATTTTTATTTCATAGTTAGTGAGTTATTTCATTAGTTAAGGCCATGAGAAAGAAGAAATATATAAAGAAGTTTCAAGCAACAAAGAAAATCGAAGAAAAACGGGTACAAGTTATCGAAGTTCTACATAGTTTAGAAGTTTATCATCAATAGTTGAAGCTGAAGACGAAGAAGACTGAAGACGTTTCTATTTGCTATGAGAATGGTGCTGATTGTGAATCGGTGAGAAGGAAAGTAAGCGTTCCCATCCTTACATAGTGGTTGATTTCCTTTCTAAGAGTTCATCAGAAAAGAAGAAGAAAAAAAGGTTCTTTTCATCCCATATTTCTATGGGGTAAAAAAATATAATTCAGAAGGTTACTTTTCCTTCCCACTATTCAACTTGTGTAAGATTTTTATCTTCACTCCTTCCTGCACACATGGGAACCATAAAGTGCGTCTTTTGAGTGAAATTTCATAAAACCCTATTGGTGAGGTAGAAGTCGAGGCGGAATGCTTATTCTATCGCTCTTGAGGCTGGATTCTTTCATATGGTTGGTTTTCTCCTAACTCAAGAGTTAAGTATGAGAATAATGTTCTTAAAACTTCTAACTTCTTATTATTAGTGTGCAGAAACTTTATGTCCCCATATCTCTTTGGATGCATGTGCTCTGAAATATTTGAAAGTTGGAAATTAGGTTTTGTGGGTATACCTCTTGGAAACCCTCAAGAGACTATAACTCATCTACTAAGGATGCCTATGGGTTTAAAGGATTCTTATATATGCTATGTGTAACCGTGTCCTCGACGAAAAGGAGTTGTTGTATTTTAGTTTAGTTAAAAAAAAATTAGTTAGGTAGTATGCTCGAGGACTAGCAAAAGGCAAGTGTGGGAGAATTTGATAGGTGCATTATTTGCACTAGTTTAGCATTTTAATTCATTGTTTTATTGTTAGTTTTCATATTACCATGCTTTGATTTTGTTTTCTTTTGAGTTTCTTAGGATTTTTGAAGTGTATTCAACCAAAGAAGAAGAAAGGAGTTCATTACAACGCGAAATGAACAAGGAAGTCAAGTTCCACAAATGGGGAAGGGCCAAAGACCAAATTCAACTCATTCAAATCCAGAAGGTCTTAACACCATCTTCAATAGAACAATAATAAGAAGTGAACACAAAAAGAATGAGGTCATTTCGAGTTCGGACGAAGGAGTTATGGACAAAATAGCCAAAGCAAGAAAAAGGTCATCTGCAGCATAAGAATCGGCATTGTTCCTAACTATGCCGACTGTAACACTTTTTTGGACAAAAAACTTGGATTTTTAAGTCCTAGAGTCGGCACAATTCATTGGAAATCGACCATGCCGACTGTAGCAACTTTTGGGACAGAAAATTGGAGCTATTTTGGTCTTAGAGTCAGCAAGGTTCATGGAAATTGACCATGCCAACTATGGCAAACTTATGGGGTCCGTTTTGACGTTTTTTTTGACTTCTAAATCGATACAACTTAGTTCCAATGGGATTCTAAACCCTAGAAAGAAAGGATACTTGATGGCCAAACATGGAAGGCTATAAAAAAAGACATCCAAGGCTTAAACAACATATCTTTTAAGTAATCTCTTATCTTCTACCTCTCATATCACATCTTCTACATCAAAAACCTAGGAAAAAAGTTTTCCTCTTAGGGGGGGAACCATTCTTATTCTTTGTATATTTTCCATGGATTTTAGTAAATCCATGAGTAGCTAATTTTTCTATTGGTTGAGGATGTAGTTGGAAAACTTAGACATGTTAATCAATCTGACTGGTTAGCTTTAATGTTAATAGTCTCTTTTATCGCTTAGGTTCTACTATTTATATCGTCATGTATGATTGAAGATTTGCTCGTTCAAGTTGTAAATTGGATGATCTTGTGTTCATATCTAAAGCTAGACTAGGTTTTGAAATCCGAAATTGTTGAAGAACTCTAATCACAAATAGCATAGCATAGTTGTTAACGATGGGATGTCGACATGCGATTATGTGTAGAAGCTTAACTTAAGTTAAATCCGTGTGGCTCTTGCGCCGAATTGCTTAGATAACCTCAACTCACGAATACCATTGCTTTCATTGGGTTAAACTTGAGTGGCTCTTGCGCTAAGTTATTCATTGAGAAGGATTCAAAAAGTGTCTCTTGCACCTTTGATGATACTAGGAGTTTTATCGGAGTAAGTCTGCGATAAGATGCTCTAGGGTTATTGGTAAGAGAAGGATTGAACGTTATCTCTAATCGATTGAAGAGCTTGTTCAGTGATGGAAGATGAAACCTCTAACCTGATAATCTTTATTTATTTTGTTTTTATTTATTTTGTTAGATTACTTTAGTTTAATAACACTACAACCCCCTTTTTTGATCAAATAAGAAGTCAAAGACAAACAATAATTCACAGCTCCTCGTGGGAACGATCCTTACTACCGCTATAGTACTTATTAATATTAGTGGGAAATATCTAAATTAATTTACTGCGCAAACGACACGCATCAGCCGTGTGTAGCTACTATGTGTGTTATATCCCACGTTCATTAGGCTGCGGGCATAACTTCTACTGTGTGTTCACCTCTCTGTTGATCCACATGGCATCCTATCATTTGCATTTAATTCTAAGTAGAAGTTTTATCCCACGTCAGATAGTTATTTTTCTTATCACGTCTCTTCAATGTCAATGGAGACCAAATCTAGTCGTTTGTTTAAATTTACCTCATGATGAAAGTAACTATAGATTTGATCCTGTGCAACACATGCCTACCATATTCCTGATTCCACCAGGGTTAGATAATACCACATGTTAAGCAATTAATTTGTATTTGCATGTTCGAACATTATTTTATTAAAACCCAGGGACCCACTCCACGTCGGTATCAGCAAACTCAAACGGTCTACTTGGAATATCTTCTCCACGTCCCATTATTTATTCTCTACCTAATAATGATGATAGTTCGCATGATTAAAACCCAGACATCATGCAGCTAATGTCCTTAGCAAAGCGTTAAATTAAAAGTCTTTGTTTTTTTTTGTTGGTTGGGATGAGATCAGGCATAGTCAATTCATTAAAATATGTCGTTTGAAATCATTTAAGCACTTAATAATATTGGAGATTTCATTTTAATTAGGTCAAATTTGGCTTTACGAATTACAGGTATAATTAAGCAAAGAAAATACGCATTACTTATGACACGATAGCGTCTATTGCCTTTCTACAAGTAGTCAAGCCGACATGAAGAAGATCGATGGGGACCTACGGGTCCAGGATGCACGTGTAGTTACGGTTTCTTATTCTCTACTGTTAGTTTTAAGCTGTATTTTACTTTTTTTTTCCTTTTGAAACATTATATTATACTATAGCATGAACACTAATTTAGAAATGAAGTGAATTTGCGTAATTGTCAGTACGAACCATATTTTATGGTTATAGTCGTTTCGAATCTAAATATAAAATCAAAGAGATAACTTATTTTGGACGAAGTATAGGTTAGCAGCTAAAAAAAAGTGATTAATGAGCGGCGTCGAATTCTAAACATGTAGGGTACCAAAATTTGGATTTAATGGATGATCAAGAGGACGAAACTAGTACGCTTCATTTTCAAGTTTAGGCAAGATTACATTATAGCATCAAATACATAGATAAAGGGGCAATACATATTTTGATTAATTTAAAATTTTGTTTGAAGACGCGGCAGATTTATACTTTAAATAAAAAAAAACTCAATTGTACGTGAGTGAACACGGTTTTCATCTTTAAATCTAAATCTAAGGGATAGGCCGGGGAAGAAGAATCAACCCCACTATTTATGATGGTTTTATTAAGAGGTAACTTGTACCAAAATTATGCATGTCAACGGGATTTATTTATCCGTTCCAATAATGTCTACTTGGATATCCGTTATCTATTAAGTTTGAATGGATATTAAAAAATCAGTTCTTTATTTGTGCTGCTTATTTTACCTGATATCTGATAATTTCCTATAATTGTCCGTTATGTTAATTTATAGTTTACATGATTAATAAAAAATCGGAAAAATGGGTCTGTTGTCCGATATCCCTAAAATATGGTTGAAGTGGATAAGTAAAAATAACAAATGAGTGAAATGGGCACCAAAAAACCAAGAGAATTGTGTCCCTTATCTTTATTTATTTTTTATTTTTTTTATCCTTTCTGTCTCTAACTTAAAAACAAATCAAAAAAAAATGTTATAACTTTTAAAATATATATCCGATTTTAATAAAACTTATATTTTTGGAAAGGGTTTTAAATTATCTACAAAACAAGATCCATCGTTGATAGTAAATTCAAACGTTTTTTTTTCTTCGAAAGAAAATAGCTAGGATGAAACTGGTTGCATCCTGAATTAAAATAAAATAGAAAAATTTATTCGAAAAATAGTTTGGATGAAACAGGATGCATCCTGGCTTAAACTAATAAAAAAAATTATTTAAAAAATAGTTAACATGAAACTGGTTGCATCTAATGTCATTCTTGGATGAACAAAATAAATATAGGTAAAATCGGTGTTTTTACCATCCGTTCCATATAAAATATAAAGATCTAGCATAACCATCACCACTACCAACATTTTCCAATCGCAAGAAACACCACATTATTGCCACCGCCACGTTCAATAGTAATAAAATACAACAAACACCACCATAACCTTCACCATAAAAATAAATAATCATCTAAATGTGCAGGATAACACCAGATACATCATGAGAAAAATATGTTTATTTGTCAGAATATGCAAGATGTAACCATATACATCTTGAAGAAAATATTTCTTTTTCTAAATATGCAGGATGAAACCAGGTTTATTTTGTAAAGTATAATATGATGTACAAATTCATGTTTGATTTTGTCAGGATATGCATGATGAAACCAGATTCATCCTAGCCAAAACTTATTTCATCTTAAATGAATCTAGGTTTATTACCCTAAAAGGGGAGATAATTGCAAAGAAACATTCATTGAGCATAACAATTAGTAGAGCTACGGGTATTAAAGTTCACGATGATCCAAAATTGATAAACAAGAGTATTAAGATTTGTGTTTGTACCTGGAGTTTGAGATAATTTTACTTTGTGTCTACTCTACTCCCAAATAAGCGTCCAGTTTAGGGTTAGGGTCATGAATAGTTGGACTTATGTCGTAAAATTTCCAAGCCTAACAGTGGATTTTTAACAATCATTGACCTGGACGACAGTCGAATGCTGATGAGCCCAGATGGCTGATTTGGGTCAGAGGATCAATACTATTTAAAATCCTCTTTGGAAGACCCTTCACGGCAAGAAGAAAGCCTATATGAGAACTCTTGCAATTGGCATGGAATTGTATGTACAGATGAGTCTTTTCATGTTGTTTCAATCGAATTCCAAAACACAAACCTTGAAAATTATATCAAAAAAACTAAGTATGGCAAAGGAACCTTCAACCCACCAAGAACTTCACTAACAGGTAAACTATCTCCTTCTCTATTCAACATAACTTATCTGGAGTATCTTGATCTCGGCTTCAATAATCTTCAAGAACCAGATATCCCATTTCGATTTTCTGATCTAAATAAAATCATCCATCTTGATCTCTCAAATACGAACTTTTCAACATGAACTTTGGCACATTCAAGCATCTTCTCCTTTCTGCTAAAAAATCCAAATATTCAAGACTAGACTTTCCCCAAAATAAGAATTCAAAGAAATTAATCAGATTTTTTTTCTATACCTGTAAAACAGCTTCGATATCAGATCAACAGAGTAAAGAAGACCAAATGCATCTTCACCAGATATAGTAGAATCCTTTTTTCTATCAACAACAAACTTATCACATTTCTAGCAGATCTAATCAACTCGAGTTTGTATATCAATCATACCCATGTTGAATCGGGGTTTCATAATGAATTGATAAGAGAGAGTTGGAATGGTTTGGATCGTAGTAACGGAAGAAAGGGGTGAAAATAAAGAATAATATCAATCACACCCAACTTGAATCAGGTTGAACGGTTTGGTTCGTGGTAACGAAGGAAAAGGGTGAAAAAAATAATAATTTGGTGGTGACGAAATTTGTGAGCACTGTAATTGCCGAGAGCAGGCATGAATAATGATTATCAAAGATCCACCAAATGTTACAGAGAAAAACCCATGAATGTGAGCAAAATCAACGAACAAATTAAGACCTTTAATACTTTGCACCATCAATTGAAGCAAATCGTTTAAAAGGGAATTGGAGTTTTAGTGTGAAGAAGAAGAAGATGAGAGAGATGTAGGGATGGCGGTGTCTAACAGATGAAAGTGTTTAGGGTTGTTCTTTAATTGAGGGTAGTTTAGGAAAAAAACGATCAGTTTCTTTAATTTAATTTGGTAGAATACCTAAAATGGATATTAAAAAATTATTTTTTAAATCTATGGGTATTTAAACAGTATATAATCTTATATATCTTCTAGACTCAAAGAAACCAATCCATGGATTATTGAACCAATTAACTACAAAAAAATCAAATAGAATAATTCATTGGGTCATTATCTCATTTTTTATGTTTACAATAAGTCTAATATGCATGTTAGTTGTTAATGTTTTTGAAATGTTAACAAGTTTACCAATAATCAAACCTAAAAACAAATAAAAGCGAAGATCTAGCCTAATAAATTGTGAAATATTATCAAAAGAGATAGTAAATGATTAAATGAGAAACATTAAGTACTAACTTACTAACTTCAGACATTGGCTAACTCGTACTTCTGGGGCAAATCAGAGTTGCATCGTTCTGTTTCCTATAGGTGGATCATCTGGCATGATGAAGTAGAAGCCACTGCGCATATAGTTGACCCATTGGATCTATGCAAGATTCATGAGAAGAGCACAGGATTAATGCTGGAAGTAATGATGAGAAGGGTCATAAGGGACAGGATTATGTAAAGGTTCGGTACCTTTTGTTTCCTCTGACAGTAGTTTATGAGAAATCAGTGTAGTAATTGAAAGCGCTATTCTAAAGATAATAACTTATATGATGATGAAGAAGATGATCTCAAGCTGCAGCCAAAAAGAAAGTTTTAACTTGAAAGACGAAAGAAAATTTAATAAGTTATTTGTTTGTAAAATTTAGGGTTACTTTACCATATTATAGGTGACCGAAATAACCCTTGACTAATCGGATATAGATAATTATCCGTTGGGATACATGTTATTCCATATTCGTTCCATTAAAAAGTCATTATTTGATAAAATATTCGAACCCGGTATTTGTTCCAATAATTTTGGATAATATTCTAAATATTTTATAAGAATTCGGACTAATAATGGATATTCGGATAATGTCCTGCTGTGACAGGGTCATCCTCGTGACAACGGTTGTAAGGGATCACCTTACAGCCCTTGGATATGAAAATTTATATATTACATATCTCAAGACAAAAATTAGATAATGAAATTTTTTTTGTTATTCTTTTTTTTGTTTTCTACATATCTATATTTAATTTGATTTTCTGCTTGGTCCCTTTAGGATCAGAGATTATTTTTTTTGGTCAGCGAGAAGAAATTTTATTTTACCTTTTCTTGCTTCCTAAAAACCCAGAACCAGCTGCCGGTTTTTTTGGTTTTTAAATATGAAAGAATCATTTGATCCACTTGATCGTGATGGATTCGAAGTGATTAATCATACGGAGAGAATGTATAGCAACAGGATATTAAACTTCACTTCTGGATATTAGTAGACCCGTAAACTGATACCATAAATCACTTAATGAGTACAATATATAGTTAGACATCGGTTTTGGACTTCCGTATCAACTCAATTTTTTAATTTTTAATTTTATCATAAATCTTGTAGATGAAGAATACTGATTTGGATTGGATTGTTTTTTCAATGCTAAATAGTCCAACATAATTCAAGATGAACTTAACGCGGTAATCTTGATTTTTGTACTTCATATATTCGTTTACATCAATATTCATATTTTCCCTTTTCTCCATCAACTTAATAAATTTGGATAAGAACAGAACTTTGTTGATCTCACCCGTAAGAAACCGATTTTATTTTGGGTTCAATCTTAATTAGCGTTTTTTGTTTTATCAGGTTATTTAGAGGGATTAAATAACAAATAATATTAATGACGAAGGTATACACGAAAAAGATAAGAGAAAATAACTAAAATATTTTTAAATCTGATTTTTATTTAGGGATGTGCACATATATATAAGATGTCATATCCAATGGCTATAAGGTGACCCCTTATAATAGTTGCCACGAGGGTGATCTCATTACAGCAGGACTCATACGAAAATATGTAAGGAGAAAATTAAAAAATTTCATGATAAATCGATTATTCAAAGTTATTTGAACCCGGTCAAAAAATCTCCTGTATAATTCTCGTTTACATCTTTTTCCTGGTAAATTAAGATCCCAGTGGTTAGGCCCATACTTTTTAAAGATTGTTTTTCCACATGACGCAGTTGAAATTGAAAATCCGAAGATTAGAGAAACTTTCAAAGTTAACGATCAACGGCTGAAACCATTTTTGGAGTTGAGCACTCATACGTTAGAAGAATCGGAACTGGAGGATCATGTCTATCAGGACTAATCTGGAAAGTAACAAGGCCTGGATGAAGACATTAAACTTAGCTCTCTATGGAAGGTAACTCATATGCTTTTGGTACACGATGCTGGTAATATCTTTTCATATATCTTTTACTTTGTTCATCATTTCTCATTGTTCATGCATTCATATAATTATATCTGGAATATCGGGGATTACGTTCAATTTAGATTTGGGGGTAAGGGAGGAAAATTTTAGTTATACAAAAATCTCCAATATTTAGAGTCATACAGCATTTTTATCTAAGTTTAGATATTGTTCCTCACCAAAAAGATGGAAATTAGAATTACTAGATAAATACACATCTTTGTTCTTAAAATTTGAGAGAGCAATCGTGATAGACCCAACCATCCGTGCTGGAGACAATTAGGTCAGAAGGAAATGCCATAAAGACAAAACTAACCAATCATTAGTGGAGACTACTCTTTTGAGTGAAGTACCAAACTTTCAACTGTCCTCTTAAAGTGTTTCATCTGCGTAAACTCCGAGTAGAATGATGAGCTACTCAACCTCGCACCACTTCATCATTCTCTGATCTTTTGAATGTTTATTCTTATCATCATAAGGATGACATCAGGACTAGCCTCATCTTGTAGTCTTAGTTACAGAACTCCGACTCTCTCTCAATGGAAATTCAGCTTCATTAACAAGCGGGGAAATATCAATTCATGAGGAAGTTGAAGACGTTCAAGGTTTACAAAAAATAAAAGGAAAATAACATTTCAAAATATGTATGATTTGTGTACCAACGGTTCTGAAGAATCAAGTGCAAAAGTCATTCTCCATTGGCAAGTAAATATTTATGTTTTATATCATTCAGTTTTTGTTTATGTTTTGTATCAATCTTATTAGAAAAAAAAAGAAAAAAAAATGTGTAATAATTTCATTAAGGAAAGCCATGGAGAAGAAGAAATCCAATAGGAATTTCAAGACAACAAGTGATCGAAGAAAAAAAATTCTACAAGTTTCGAGATTTTATCATCAAGGGTTGAAGATGAAGACAAAGTTGTTTTTATCGAGCACTATGACAGAGTTTTGATTCCAAGACTAGAAGGTGAGTGTCTGTTCCCATCTTCATATATGGTCGATTTCCTAAGAAGTCATCGTATTTATTTTCCTTTGAGATCGTCAGGAAAAGAAAAATAAGCGTCACCATCAATAGTGTGTAATTAAGTATTCTCTCTTCAATCCTTCTCACACACATGTGCGATTTTTAAAATCGCTTTTTATGAGTGGATAACCTGTGAGGTAGAGTCGTGGATAAATCCGTATTCGGTTGTTCTGTTAGTCCGCTTTCCATATTACAAAAGACATCTTTGGCACAGGCTCAACTCATCATGCCCATTGTCTCTACTGGAAATACTAGCATGTATTTTCTCTTGTACTTCTAATTACTTGGCATTAGCAGGAGAAACTTTATATCCTCATAGCTATTTGGATACTTGTGAATAATTAAGGTGTAAAGTTTTTGTGGGTATACCTCTTGTAAACCCTCAAGAGACAAAACTCATCAGCTAAGGTCACTTATGGGTTTAAAGGCTGGTTACACATGCTAAGTGTAGTAGTGATTCCTACGAAGGTGAGTTAGAATTTTTATTTATTTTTTAGTTTTGCTCGAGGTCTAGCAAAATGTAGGGTTTGGAATATTTGATGAGTGTGTAAATACTGCATAAATTACATCTTAATTTACAATTATTAGTTCTCTATTTGTAAATATTTGATTGTGTATTTTAATTTTCCAGTATTGACAAATAAAGCTCGATTGCACCAAAATGTAGAACTTTACCTTTAAATTGGACAGAAACAAAAGCCAGTCTCAGATATTACCTTCCTATCTCAAGACATGGATGGGTTGAGCCCGTTACGACTGAATAAGAAATTATGTAAGGGTGTAAATATGAGCCCAATTAAGTCCTTGACTTGAAGCTTGTGATATGGAAGGAAAATTGAAGAAATAGAATATTGACATCATGAATATATGCAACCAAATTTGGAAATCTAACTTGCCTTTTATGTACAAGATTTAAATGATTAACATAATATCTTCCACCTATGGAAAACAAAAGGAGAAAATCTCATAATCAAAGAAGAAAATAAAATCATTAGTTAGAAATCTACATATTTTCTATATTTTCCATAATTGTTATTTCGTTTATTTAGTAAGTTATATAATTATATACTATACTAATTAAATGAGAAGATTGTTGAAGACTTGGGTATAAAAATGGGTCAAATACACATGAAGAAGGGAGTTCATTTTTACTTATGTCCGGAATCGGAGTAGTAGCTTAGTTTTTATTTTTTCTTTTCATTTTATTTTATTTTTTGTAATGGAAAGCTAATTCTGTCCACCGGGGTTGAAGATGAAGCCAATTGTATTGTATAAATAATTTAGGTATTCTCTAATTAATAATCATTTGGTTTGTAATTGTTTTATTAATTTCTCTTCAGTTAAAGTTTCGTTCTTTATTGTTTTGAATAGTCTTCGACTATTAATTTTTTTACAAGAGAAGGATATTATACCGTTTTGGAACAAAAAAATATGTAGTAGTTGGTTTTACCGTAATAGTTTTCGAGATATATCGTTTGGTCTTAGATAGTCTCAAGTTATCATATGAATATTTTCTAGAGATTGCATGAGATTTACGTAATTATTTTGTGGAATCCGAAAACCCTGGTGATCTTTTATTTATTTATTATTTATTTGTTTTCTTAGTTGTATTGATATTTCATAAATCCATATTTGATCTTTTTAGCATAATTCAATTTTAAATTAAAAGTAAAAATTAATTTAGTCTCCGTGGACCACCCGTACTTGCATGAGTTAGAAGAAATTCATAATAAAGCATATGACAATGCGAAAATATACAAGGAGAAAACTAAAAAAATTCATGATAAATCGATTATACAAAAGTCATTTGAACCTGGTCAAAAGTTCTCCTTATAATTCTCGTTTACATCTATTTCCTGGTAAATTAAGATCCGGGTGGTCAGGCTCATACTTTGTCAAGATCGTTTTTCCACATGGCGTAGTTGAAGTTGAAAATCCGAAGAATGGAGAAACTTTCAAAGTTACTGGTCCACGACTGAAACCATTTTTGCAGTTGACCGCTCATACAGTGTAAGAATCAGAACTGGAGGATCCTGTCTATCGGGACTAATCTGATAGGTGTTTTAGGGTGAAAACAAATGTACGGTAAAATCGTACTTTTAGGTTTGTTCGAGAGATCAAACTCGAACAGGACGGGCCTAAACCAAGAAACGGCCTTTCACATCCTGCTTCGATCACAAAGGTGGAGAAGATTGGGTAGGTCTTAGGGGAGGGAAGCAAAGAAGGTTGAAAAATTTCAGTGTGATGTGTAATTGTAATGTGTGATAAAGAATAGTTTATCTCTGTGATGAATCGCCAATTATGCATATCTTGTCTCCCTTCTATGTTATTGTTTCGAATAGATGAAGTCATCTATTTATATTTGGTGGAGACATACTAATTTCTCGTAAGTGATAGAAGTTACAAAAGAAGTAGAGGAGCAACGATTGTGGAGATTGTAGTGGAGTCATGTCTGAAAAATAGGGAGGACTTGTATGATCGGTACTCCTAGTACTCTCAACTTCCATGTAACCGTCCCACTACTTGTTACCTTCTTGTTCGTGATTGTGTTGTATTTGAAGTCTCGTGGAAAACAGTGGAGTCGTGGACTATCATTTTTTGTTATGTTAAGTCAATTCAATGACTTGCTAAGTAGGTGAGGCAAGTTGCGCAACTCACTAGCTTGGAAATCAGACTGATTAGTGTCAAGTCTGGTAAGCTTAGTGGTCATGTACTAACTTAGGAGTAACATGACATATTTTAATGGCCAAATATTAGCTTATAAGTGACTTAGCATAAACTTTGAGGACATTTGAAGCCAAGATTGTTTTAAGGTTCTTAAGGACTAGTTGTAGTGCACTCAAGAACGAGGCTTGATAGATATCCATATAGAGCTAGCGCTAGCATTTTAAAGTATGGCACGTCCCCGAGGGACGTGGCCTAAATTAGGCTAGCGGTTTTAGCGCAAAGTTAGCACTTTGATCAAAGTGCAAAAAGAATGGCGCGTCCCCAAGGGACGCGGCCTAATTAGGTTAGCGCCTTTAGCGCGAAAGAAGTGGCAGGTCCTCAAGGGACGTGGCCTAGGTTGCTAGCATTGAGCGCTTAGAAGTGGCGCGTCCTCAGGGACGTGGCCTAAATTGCTTAGGTATGGCGCGTCATCAGGGACGTGGCCTAGATTATCTAGCATTGAGCGCTTAGGTATGGCGCGTCCTCAAGGGACGTGACCTATGTTGGCAGCTGAGGCGCGAAGGAGTATGGCACATCCTCAAGGGACGTGGCTTAAATAACTAGCGCTATTAACGCAAAGGACTGGAGCGACCTCCAGGGACATGGCCTAGGATGGCTAACGATGAGTGCAAGGGAATGGCGCGTCCCCAAAGGACGTGGCCTAGTGTTGACATCAAGGATATATGGAAGGAAAATGGAAGAAATAGAATGTTGACATCATGAATATTTGCAACCAAATTTGGAAATCTAACTAGCCTTTTATGTACAAAATTTAGAGGATCAACATAATATCTTCCACCTGTGTAAAAAAAGAGGAGAAAATCTTATAAACAATGAAGAAAATAAAAGCATTAGTTAGAAATCCACATATTTTCATATTTTCCATGATTGTTATTCCGTTTATTTAGTAAGTTATATATTATACTATACTAATTAAATGAGAAGATTGTTGAAGATTTTGAAGACTTGGGTATAAAAAAGGGTCAAATACACATGAAGAAGGGAGTTCATTTTTATTTCTATCCAGAATCGAAGCAGTAATTTAGTTTAGGTTTCTTCTTTTCTTTTTTATTTTCTTTTGTAATGGAAAGATAATTATGTCCACCTGGGTTGATGATAAGCCAATTGTATTGTGTAAATAATTCAGATATTCTCTAATAAATAATCTTTTGGTCTATAATTGTTTTATTAATTTCTCTTCAGTTAAAGCTTCGTTCTTTATTGTTTTGTAGTCTTCGACTATTGATTTTTTTATAAACGAAGGAGAATATACCGTTTTGGAACAATAAGTTATAATAGTTGTTTTAACCGTAATATTTTCCGAGATGTATCAATTTGGTCCTAGATAGTCTCGAGTTATCATATGAATATTTTTTTACAGATTGCATGAGTAGTTCACGTAATTAGTCGGTGAAATCCGAAAAACTTGGTAATCATTTATTTATTAGTTTATTTATTTTTTTAGTTGTTTAAATATTTTCTAAATCCATATTTTGATCTTTTTAGCATAAGTTAATTGTAAATTCAAAGTAGCAAGAGATTTAGTCTCCGAGGACGACCTGTACTTGCATATTGTCCAATCAACAGACGTGCTCTTGCAGTCTATATATCTTCAGTTCACCCTAAGTTTTTTATTTGATAGACATATTTCTATGTCTTATTTGATCTCATATTTATATGGTTAGTACTCAGTTTTTGTACTAATATTATCATTTTCCACATTTTTAGGTTTATTTATGGAATTAGATATTATGGAAAATTTGGCTAAAAAGTGATAAAGACATCCATGAATTTATAAAGGCACCCATGTTTTGGATAAGGGAACCACCTTCTTCTCAAATTCAAACCAAATTTTGGAGGAAACTTTGTAGGACAACAGATCACTTTCTTACGAGAGTTATTTGGAGATTTTGAAGAATTTTAAGGAAATAGTTATCTTTTTAATTACCTTATAAAGAGGAGTTTGTACAATTTTGGACACGTAAAATCAAAACAAAATATCTTAAAATTGGTTGTCTGTCGTTTAAAAAGGAAACAAATATTCTCTCGGGTTTGGTTAAGAAACAGGATCTCAACAAGATTTAGAAACAACATTAAAGCTATTATTCTTGAGTTTTTAATATGGTAACAACGTCAAAGATCATCACCGATATTAGTTGGGAGAGAAAAAAAATATTCCCGAGAATACTTTCATTTAAAGGAAAGATCTGTGAAGATTTGGGAGAAGATTTTGATGAGTTATTGGGTGTTTAGTATAAATAAAAGCCTATGGGAACATCACTGGAGAAGAAAAAGGGAGTTCAGAATCGAAAAAAATAGTTTTATAATTTCTGCAACACCAACATCGAAGAGATGGAAAAGAAGAAAAAACTGCACCTGAGAACAGTCGCAGCAAAACCGTGATTGTTTTCTTATTCTTAACTGCACCAGAGAACAATTGTTAATTCAACTGCTCCAGAGAACAATCATTAATTCGACAGTTCTTTTATTTCCTTTTAGGCACAGAAAAATAGAAAAGTGTAACCAAGAAGGTGTCGCAACCGAAATTCTTCCTGAGCATCTCTAAATTTATGAATACAATGGTCAATTTTCCTTTATTTTCCTTTCTATGAGTAGCTAAATTATTTTATATGGTAGAGGATGAAGCTATTTTTGATGTGTAACTTCTAATATTTTATTTCTTTTACATATTTACTCTCTATTTGTGATATTACATGTCTATTAATTTCTCTTCTTAAAAAGCTTTATTTTAATTGTTTTGAATAGTGCTTCATCTATTGATATTTTATAAACAAAGGAAATTATGTTTTGCATAAGGATGTAAGTTGTATAAATATTTTTTAACGTTACCTTTTGCAAGGCATGAGATTGGGTTAGAATTCGTTTGTTACCTTCTTATCGTGGATGTGTTACCAAAACGCACGGTGCCGTAGACCGCTAGACCAATATCCCAATTAGAATCCCCCATGTGTTGTATTTGATATCTCATAGAAAATAGTGGATTCGTGGACTACCACTATTTTGATTAAGTCAAGTCAATAACTTGCTTAATTAGTGAGGCAAGTTGCTCAGTTCACTAAGTTGTTGTTTTAGTAGACTAGCCAGTGTTGAGTCTTTTAACGGTCATGTACGACTAGCTTAAAAGTAACATGGCAGATATTTAATGGCCATGCACTAGCTTAGAAGTAGTATGGCATAAATTGAGAAGGGTTCGAAGCCAAGATTACGTAAAAGTTTCTGAGGACCAGTCGTGGCACACTCAAGAACCGGGTAAAGAGGCTTGGCGAAGACTCATATAGGTCTGGCTGGTGCTGGTACTAGGCCAGCACTAGGGCAGTGATGCGTCCTTGGGGACGCGTCGTGAATAAGAGGGGTCGTCGCTGACACTAGGCCAACGCCAGATATGAGTGATGCGTTCCTGAGGACACTGCACATCTTGAGTGATGCGTCCCTGAGGATGCTGCACATCTTGAGTGATGCGTCCCTGAGGGGTATTGTGGCTTAGTGATCCGTCCTCAGGGGAAAATTTTAATGTTGTGGCGCGTCTAATAGGGACAACACATAGGTAGGGACGTGTCCTTAAGTAACGATGCTAGAATAACATGTATTCTTGAGAACATGCCGTCAAATTGTGATGCGTTCTTTACGAATATGGCATTAAGCTAGAATGTGTCTTCGGGGATCATGCATTAGCTGTTTCCAGAATAGATAGATGTTATCTGAATATCGATGTATATTCGACACAATTTAAAAAAATTCAACTATGGATATTATACGACTTGAGACTGGTTCTATAATACCCAAGTATTTTTTTTTTAAGTATTAGGATGCGAGCCCAATCCATTTGAATTGGAAGACTAGAAGTCGTGTAATGTGGAGCATGAAATCTAGTTGTCATTTCGGTCGTGAAACACTTGACTTTGTTGAGAAATTATGTTTCTCTTCGTGTGAGCCTGCCCGCAGCGTATACATACACCAATAGAATTATTTAAACTCGAAATTGCGCCAAAATGACACTCGCCGAAGGTATGTGTCGAGTTTGAGTCGAAATAGGGGTATTTTGGACATTTCAGCTTCTTTAATAAGCTTTTGCGGGTGAATTTCAATTAGAAACCAGCTCTTTCTTTCACTCTTGCAATCTCTTTCTTCTCACGGCAAAGAAAAGAAAATTTTATCTCAAAAACTTGAAATTTGAAGCTTGTTTTTCATCTTTCAATCATTTGTTTCGGGTTGGTTGGTTTGAAAGCTTCAATTGCACAAAACCTAGGGGGAAATTTTTCCTTAGAACTGTTTTGAATTCCCTTTGATGAATTTTTATTCCATGATTTCATGTTCAATCGAATTTATGTTTTTATTATACGTTGTAAGATGAATTTGTGATTCTTTTAAGCTAATTCATACTTATTATCCTTGAATTCGAATCTAGGGTTCATGAAAACAATTAAGGATTTCTTCTAATTTGATGTTTAAACCATAATACTTCTGAAATTATCCATGGGTTCTTTCAAATTCTTAGAAATAATTACTACTTCATCTTGGAATTCGATGTTAAGGCATTTTAGGAATTTTTCAATCACCTTTCTGGCCTGTTTTATCATTAGCCTTACATCTAGCTCATTTAACCCTTATTTTTGGTTATAGTTTTTATATAAATTAGAGCTTTATCTACTTTCAAATGATCCAGGAACCAATCAATTTCAATTAGTAATGAAGCCTGTGTGATTTTTCAAATGAATACTATCAAAACCATAGTTTTTCTGAAGCAATTGCACTGTCAGGTTTCTCTGCAGTTATTTAGACATGTTCCTGAATTATTATTTTCCGTTACAATTTTTATGTGATATCTTATCTTATCTTATTTAAAATGAGCCAAGAATTAATGAATTCCGATAGGTAATGAGGTCTGTGTGAATTTTTAACCATGGACTGTCAAAACTGTACTTTCTCTGTAACGTTTTTACTGTCAGACATTTTCAGCATGATTTAGACCTCTTCCTAAACTTTTTAATTTTTCTTATAACTTTTGTATGATACCTTATCATTTAATATTTAAAATGAGACAAGAATCACTCATTTTCATTGTGTAATGAGGTCTACACAAATATTTGAACACAGGCTATGCAATCTGAAATTTCAGAAAAATTCTAAAGTTATCTTGTATCTGCGTCTCTAGTTCTTTAAGTTATTGAATCTATTATTTTTGATAATAATTTTTGTATGAAAGGATACCTTATCTAGTTTCTAAAACATCAAGATTTATCGAATTATGATTTGAAATGAAGCCCATGAAATTTTTGAGTATAAATGGTTTAAAACAAACTTTCTGCGCAAACCTTTTGATTTGGCGTATTATATGGTCCTGAGTTAATGCCCAACATTTTAGTTTGATACTTTTCTGTACTTTTGATCTTGTTTTATGCAAGGTAAGTTAAGGTAAGTTGTTTCATGGTTTATGAATCGACATTTATGATAGTTTAAATGTTACTTATATTTAATAACGTTTGTGAACTATCTATCGAATGCGTTGAGCACTCTCTTTGTTTGAACCCTACTGATGAGTTTGCGGGGTCATAAAGGGCAATCTATATTAATGGTGACCTGCGGAAGATTGTCTGGGACGATAGGGTGGTTTTTCTGATAAACCTCGATAGTTGGTTGGACCCTCACAATAGACTATTCCGAACTCACTATTTCTTGATGATTTCGATTGTGTATTGGTTTTGTAAAGCCTTTGATACTTCGATATGGATGTGCTCAGCAACTTAATTCATTATTTATGCATTATTCGATTTGAATCTTGTTATTATCTTATTGGGCATTGCTTGTTTTTACCTATCGTACCATTATCTCTCTAATGGGATGTGGCTCACCCCATTTTGTTTTGTTTTCCACAGAGTTCGAGAGCGGCTTGAAGAAGTATGCTTGTTAAATCTTGGTGCATAAAGATTTGGGGTTCAAAGTGAGTACGCTCACTTTGTGTTTCGTATATATACTCATATGTAAATCTGGTTTGGTTTATGAAAAACGAAACTATCTTTTCTTCTTGTTGTTTTGGTCTGTAATTAGGTGTGTTTGGCAACTTGTTAAATCACTGTATAATTATATATGATCCTTTTGTCTTTACTTTTGAGTACTCAGGCTAATGTAAATGAATCTTTCTTTTTGCTATTGTTTAATAATATCCTAATAATATCCTAAAAATATGTTTTTACCCTTGTTTGTGATGGGGGAGTGTGGTCAAGTTTTACTGTGTACTTGTTTAAGTATTTGCATTCCATATTTTTCTGGTTAACTGATTGACAATGTGAATGAGTATCTTTTTGTCTTGTTTAATAAAACCCTATCTTATACTCTTGGTTTCAAACTGTTTTCATCCCATATGACATCTTATTTGGAACTTGCCAATTAACCGAACTCCACGGCCAATCGGAGGCGAAAAAAATATTCCGGGCTGTCACAGTTGGTATCAGAGCATACGTTTCGATTTTATTTTGGGTTACATGTGTTTTATACAAGTGGTTTTCATAATTTTACACTGTTTTGTTTGGAGTTTTGAATATTGAAGTGTTGATTTCATCGTAAGATTTCTAAACAAGAGTTGAGAATTTTCTTATTTTGGAAAAATAAAGAAAAACGACCAGATACCGTGATATGTATATGACTGTTTTGTTAGTAATGAGTAATTACTAACAAAGCTAACCCTTTGAAAATGTTATTTGTAGATGTTTCATAGAGCAAGTTCATCTCGTTCTGCTCCAACTAAGAAGGTGAAGAATCTCAATAAGAGAACTAAGATTATAAAGCAGAATCTGGTAGAGTTAACAGGTTTCGTAAAGACTATTGCTACTGCCATAGAGATGCCGAACAAACCCAGTCATGAAGTTGATGTACGAAGATTTAAGAAATTTTTGGGAGATGGTTACATATTTCATGGAACAGAGGAACCAATAGACGCCGAGAAATGGTTACATGGTATACAAAAGGAATTCACAGCTATGTTAGTTTTAGAAGAAGATAAAGTTAGATTTCTACATACATGTTTCATGGAGATGCAAATCATTGGTGGGAATCTATCCAAAGAATGGAGGATATGTCACAGATATGTTGGGAAAATTTTGAAAGATTGTTTTTAGAACAGTATTTTCCACCTACTGTTAAAGCTGCAAAATGTATGGAGTTTTCATTTTTAGAGCAGGGGATATGACAGTAACTCGGTCAGAAAAGAAGTTTGTAGAGTTAGAACGATATGGATCACATTTGGTACCGACACAGGAGTTGAAAGCTCGTAAACTAGAGAGTGTTTTGAAGGCGCCCATTCGAGATAGGGTGGTTAGTCATCAACATATGATCTATAAGGAAGTCCTAAGAACCGCATTAGCTGTTAAAGCTAACTGGGTTAGAACGCTGAAAGAGAGAGAAGATCTACACAAGAAGAAAAATGTAAAGCCAAATCCACCAGCAAAGCCTAAACGACCACATAAAGATTATATCACAAAGAATGACAAGAGGACTGGGACATAATGTTATAATTGTGGACAAGAAGGTCATTATGCTAGACAATACCCTCTTCCAGCCAAGCCAAATCCGCAGAATACGAATCGGCCACGTAATCAGAATGTTGGTAGTCGACCACAGAATCAGTCACGTACCCAGAATTTTAGATGTAAACCGCAGAATCAGCAACGTACCATTACACCAGCATTCCAACCGAGGCAGCCAAATGTACAAGGAAAGATTAATTATGTTGCAGAGGTTAAGGAACAAGCATAGAATATCGTTGTTGAGGGTAACTTCTTAATTTTTAGTTCTCGTGCTAAAGTTTTATTCGACACTGGTGCTACTCATTCGTTTCTATCTCTTCACCTAGCTGCATACATAGGTGTAAAAGTTGATTATTTAGGATTTAATTTGAGCATATCTTCGCCACTCGGGAGTGTTGTTTCTATCAGTAAGGTGTGTAGGGATTGTGAGCTAACTCTTGTAGACCACAGGGTATGTATTGATCTTATACCAATGAGAATGCAAGAATATGATATTGTCGTAGGTATGGATTGGATGTCACAGAATCAATCAATATTATATTGTTTTAAGAAGAAAATTTCTTTTGTGATGACGATTGGGAATCCTGTATCCGTTCAAAGGGAAAGGTGGAAGATCGTGACTCCATCTCTTCCAGGAAAGAAGAAGCGAATTGAGACAGAGGAACATATGGCTTTTCTTGCGTATCTAGATAAGGACGACATAAGAACTAAGGTAACAGAAGAAGCTATGGTTGTTCGAGAGTATCCATATGTATTCCCAGAAGCATTGCCAGGATTACCATCAAAGAGAGAGATTGATTTCGTGATCGAAGTACAACCGGGAACTACACCAATCTCTTTATCTCCTTAACGTATGGCGCCAAAGGAAATGAAGGAGTTACAAAAGTAACTTGATGAGTTATTTGAATTGGGATTCATCAGACCAAGCACATCACCATGGAGAGCCCCAATTTTATTTGTTTTAAAGAAAGATGGAACAATGAGGATGTGTATAGATTACCGGAAGCTGAATCAAGTGACTATCAAGAATAAATATCCTTTGCTGTGAATAGATGATTTGTTTGATCAATTGAAGGGAGCACAATATTTTTCTAAAATTGATCTTCGTTCTGGTTACCATCAATTAAGAATACGAGAGGAAAATATGAAGAAGACAGCCTTTGGAACTTGTTATGGACACTATGAGTTTCTTGTGATGCCGTTTGGATTGACGAATGCACCTGCAATATTCATGGACTTGATGAATAGAGTTTTCAGGCCTTATATGAATCAGTTTGTGGTAGTATTCACCGATGATGCTCTCATCTATTCAAGGAGTGAAGAGGAACACGAGAAACATCTTCGGATTGTGTTGCATACTTTGAGAGAATATAAGTTATATGCCAAGAGAAGTAAATGTGAATTCTGGATATCAGAAGTATTATTCTTGGGTCATGTGATTTCTGGTCAAGGTATAGTTGTGGATCCAGAGAAGATAGCGGCATTAGTTAAATGGAAACCACCAAAGAATGTATTTGAGGTTAGAAGTTTCTTGGGATTGGCAGGTTACTACAGAAGGTTTGTGGAGAATTTTTCTAGGTTGGTTGTACCACTTAATCATTTGACCAAGAAAGGTGTAAAGTTTGAATGGACATATGGATCTGAGAAAGTATTTGAGGAATTAAAACACAAATTAACATCAACACTAATATTAACCACACCAGAACCAGGACTTGGATACGAAGTGTATTGTGATGCATCCAGAACTGGTTTAGGAGGGGTTCTTATGCATAAGGGAAGGTAATAGCTTATGCTTCACGACAGCTGAAGACTCATGAGAAGAATTATCCTACTCATGACTTGGAGTTGGCAGCAGTAGTGTTTGTACTTAAGCTTTGGAGGCATTATCTTTATGAGGAGAACTTTACTGTATTTTCAGATCATAAGAGCTTGAAGTATATGTTTACCCAAAAAGATTTGAATACGAGGCAGAGAAGATGGTTTGAACTCTTGAAAGATTACGAGTTTACTTTAAACTATCATCCTGGGAAGGCAAATGTAGTAGCAGATGCACTTAGTAGAAAGGAATATGGTTCAATAGCTTCCTTGAGAATGATGGAAGATGTGAGAGATTTGGATCTTGTTGTTCATAGAAGGCGTTTCTGTCCCATTTAACAGTAGTACCTGAAATTGTGAGGAAAGTGATTGAAGATCAATCAAATGATATCAGTTTATAGGAAGTAAAAGGAAAGTTGAGTACGGGAGAGGCACCTGAAAATTGGTCTTTAGGGACTAACAAAAGTATTTGCTTTAAAGGAAGATCGTGTGTACCAGAAGATGAGAACTTAAGAAAGGAAATTTTAACTATGGCTCATGAGTCTCTACTCACACTTCATCCAGGAAATACAAAGATGAACTATGACTTGAGACATCAGTTTTGGTGGAGGTATGAGGAAAGATATTGCTTTGTTTGCATTAAGATGTCTTAGTTGTCAACAAGTGAAGGCTGAGCATCAACGACCAGCAGAACCACCTCAACTGTTACCAATTACAGAGTGGAAATGAGATTCCATTGCTATGGATTTTGTTAGAGGATTACCTAAAGCACAGCAGGGCAGAGATAGTGTGGGTGATCATTGATCGGCTTACTAAATCAGCTCATTTTCTTCCGGTAAGGCAGACGGATAACATTACTACTTTAAGTAACTTGTACATCCGAGAGATAGTTAAACTACATGGTATTCCAATGTCAATCGTTTCAAACAGAGATCCCTTGTTTATATCTAAGTTATGGGAAAGATTTCAGTTAGCAATGGGAACTAAACTGAATATGAGCATGGCATTTCATCCCTAAACAGATGGACAATCAGAGAGAACCATCCAAATTTTAGAAGGCATGCTCAGGGCTTGTGCATTAGATTTTAAAGGGAATCGGAGTAAACAACTACCACTGATTGAGTTTTCCTACAACAGTTATCAGTCTAGCATTGGAATGCCACCATTTGAAGCTTTATATGGTAGGCCATGTAGAACACCATTGTGCTGGGAAGAGGTGAGTGAGAGGAGTGTAATGGGACCAGAAGTTCTTCAAGAGACGATAGCGAAGATAAAAGTTATCCGAGATCGTCTAAAGACAACTCAAAGTCGACAAAAAAGTTATGCCGACCAAAGAAGAAGACCTCTGGAATTTAGAGTTGGAGACCAAGTCTTCTTAAAAGTTAGTCCAAAGTATGGTATGAAATGATTTGGTAAGAAAAGTAAATTGGCGTCACGTTTTATTGGGCCATTTGAAATTCTTCGGCGTATTGGTGAAGTAGCTTATCGGTTGGCTTTACCAACTTCTTTGGAAGATGTACATAACGTATTTAATGTATCCATGCTTCGGAAATACCATGCGGATCCATCGCACATCATTGAATTGCAGAATATTCAATTAAATGACGATGTAACCTATAAAGAGAAACCATTACGAGTTGTAGACTCCAAAGAGAAAGTCTTACGAAACAAGACAATTAGATTGGTGAAAGTGATTTGGCAACATCACAACTCCGAAGAAGCAACGTGGGAGCTAGAGTCCGAAATCCGGGAGAAATATCCGGAGCTGCTATAAGAGGTAACATTCGTTTGTCTCTTTGTAAGTTTTGAATTTCGAGACGAAATTCTTTTTAAGTGGGTAATAATATGATACTCAAGTTCTTTTTTTAAGTATTAGGATACGAGCCCAATCCATTTGGATTGGAAGACTTGAAGTTGCGTAATGTGGAGCGTAAAATATATGTCATTGTGTTTCGGTCGCGAAACACTTGACTTTGTTGAGAAACTATGTATCTCTTTGTGTGAGCCTGCCCATAACGTATACGGACACCAATAAAATTATTTAAACTCGAAATCACGTAAAAATGACAATCACCAAAGGCATGTGTCGAGTTTGAGTCGAAACAGGGGTATTTTAGACATTTCAGCTTCTTAAATAAGCTTTTACGGGTGAATTTCGATTAGAAAACAGCCCTTTCTTTCACTCTTGCAATATCTTTCTTCTCACAGCAAACAAAAGAAAATTTTATCTCAAAAACTTGAAATTTGAAGCTTGTTTTTCATCTTTCAATCATTTGTTTCGGGTTGGTTGGCTTGGAAGCTTCAATTGTACAAAAGTGATAAGTGCATAATTTACATATTTTAAGTATTATTCCTTATACTTATTTGCTATATTTTATGTGAATTACTGTGTATTATTATGACTTTTGTAGTTTATGTGTTTTTTAAGGTTACACCTCTAAAAGAAGTGAAATTGAGCTTTACAAGGAAGAATTGCTAAAAGACCCAGTGGAACTCAGTATATTCCAGGATTTCTACCCACCATTTTGTATTGAATTGCAAAGCAAAGCCAACGCAAAAAGAATTACGTCATTCCGAGTTCGTATGAAGAAGTTATGAGCAAAATCGTGAAACCAACTTGGATTTGGTATCTGTTGGGCCTTATTGGTCCTGCGCGGGAAGAGAAATAAGGAAAGCGATTTGGGCTCGCCTTTGACGTGAAAATTAGGGGTTTGTTGGTTTTTGTGGAGGTTAAGTCTCCTAATTGGATAAGGAATCAAAAGGAAATGGAAAGTTTAATGAGATTAGGTTTCCTAGTTGGATAAGGATCAAGAGGAGGTTACCAAAGCCTATATAAAGGGGAGCCTAGATACAATTTTCAGGACGACTTCTCACAGATAGAAATTATTATTTCCTTTAATATTTTAATGGCTTTTATTAAAGCTATGTCTAGCTAAACCCAACCACTGAGACAATGGAGGAAGCCATATTTCATGAATAAATGATAACTATTTTTGATTCTTAATGACTTTTGCATTGATTTTAATTGATTTATGATTTTTCTTAATTAGTTGTGATTTTGTTTGATGGTGTATGCTGGGACTTAAGAGCTTTTGATGTGCCATGCTTGTGATTTACAATTAATGTTTTAAAAATCTACTTTTGGAGAAGAAACAGATTCAACAAAAGAGTTATAATTGTTAAAGAATCATTGTAGAAATCATTCAGAAGTGATTTTAGTGGAATCATGAGTTCGAGTTCTTCCCAATATTATTAAAAAAAATTATTTATTTTTTAGTTTAAATCGAATCTTCACAAGTCTCAGCGAACGAACTATTTTTACCACTTTTCTAAAACGATCAAGTTTTTGGAGCCACTGCCGGGGACTTGTCTTTAGGTTTAGAGTTTTAGATTTATTTTTAGGTTTTTATTTTTTTTATTTTTAGTATTATTTTTACTTTGTTATATTTTACGTTTCTTTAGGTATTTCTCTTTTTGCTACAAGTTCTGGATTTTGGATTAAAAGGAAATTGAGCCAAAGACTTTGGTGATTAAAGACCTGGAGTTAAAGCTAAAGCTAAAAGAACAGAAAACAAGACAAAGAATTTTATTTTTTAGATTTTATTTCTATTTGTTTCTCTTTTTAGAAAATTGTATTAGGAAATTCTTATTATTTATGTAATTTTTCTTTTATTTTGAACACTTTTTGGAGTTTATTTTGGGACTTTGGACATTATTATTTTTAAACCCTAAGGAAGGGTAATTTAAATATAAACTGCAACAGGGAAGGACGACAATTACGATATTGTCTCAGCCCCTCGGGTTCGTACACTGACACTGTAGTCGGTGGCCCGAGTCGACTACAACCGATTCATCCCCCATCTGGTACGGGAGGTAAGACTCGATCAACCCATGAATCCCCTTCAAGTGGGTTTACTGTATTCCTTCGTATGCATATATGTTGAGGAATTGAATACGGACTTATTTTTGTAGTAAAGGGCAAGAATTGGCCATACAAGATAAGGACTCGGATTTCATCACTGTTTCCTTCTTGCCCGCTTTAGGAACATGTTACCAAACGCGAACCTAAGCTTAAAATTTTGACTAGAAAGAGACCGATAGGGTAACAAGCTTATAGGAAACTCGTTCAAAAAGACTGTATTGGTTACTTTATTAGCCTAACTCAAAGTTCAGGAAGATTATTTTAAGTTGATTAAAGCCGCCTTGTAACCCACGGAAAAGTTACCAAAGAGACAGGGTTATCAAATCTCCTTAGAGATTATTATCTTCGACTTAATCTAATTCGGATCATTCTAAGAGGTTTGCTAAAACTTTAACTAGTTGCCTTTCGAAAGAATAGAAGCTGGTCTAGAAACAATCTAAGTGGAGCCATCATGCTTTTTGTTTGCTAGATTCAGTATGTTTGATTTGGTTGAGTCATCCTTGCTTGTGATTGTTTAGAATTCCCTTTCAATTAGGATTTATTTTAGTTTTTTTTAGTGTATGCCAAGACCGCTTGAAATCATCACTGAGCAAGCTTGGAAAAGAGACACTCTAGGTCGTTTGATTAGTGAAAAACCTAGTAGTTATGTCCCTGGAAACGAGGACCTTGAAGACTCTTCTTTTGAGGGCCCTGTTTTTGGAAATTTCAATTTTTAGAACTTGACACTGTGTGAAGAAGTTACTTTAGTCCTTTGATAGGCGTTAGCAATGACAACTTTAAAAGCTTTGTTGAACCCGACTAGGACTTCTCGTCCATCATGTATCAAGTTAGCTGAAACTGAAGCAAACTATGAGTTGAAACCTGGGACCATACAGATGCTCCCAATCTTCTTAGGGAAAGAAAATGAAAACCCTTATTTTCATGTTAGGGATTTTGAGGAAATATGTAGTACCATCAGGATTAAGTACCTAGATGAATGAAGCATTGAAACTTTGACTGTTTCCTTTTTCACTAAGAGACAAAGCCAAATCTTGGCTATATAGTTTGACTACCAAGTCAATTGAAACCTATGAACAACTTACATCTGCCTTTTTCCAGAAATTTTTCCCTAGGCACAAAACATCATCTATTAGGCAACAGATTTGCATATTTTCTCAACAAGAGGGAGAATCTTTATATAGGTATTTTGAAAGGTTCAATGACTTACTATCACAATGTCCTCATCATGGTTCAATGACTTACTATCACAATGTCCTCATCATGGTTGAGTCTTTACGCACAGATGGGTTTGAAAATCAAACTGTCGATGGTGCGATGGTATTTTTGAATGAAATCATCGAAAAAACCCAGCAGTGGGAAAACAGTAGGGAGCCCCAGAAAACAATTCTTCTAAGTAGAGGAAATGTCAATAGGGTAGAAGGATCTTTTGAATCAGATGTCAAAATAGCAGTTATATCAAAAAGGTTAGAAGCTTTAGAATTGAGTCAATCTAGTTGTGGAATTGATCCCAAGCCATTTTGGGAAGGACAGACTACTGAAGAGCAAGCCCATGATCTTTATAATAACACTAGATTTGATAATCATCAGAAGTTTGACCCTTATACAAAAACCTATAACCCTGGTTGGAGAAACCATCCTAACCTTTCTTGGTCTAAGGGACAGAGTCAAGGTCAGTCTAGTAATTCTAAGGTTCCCCCAGGTTTTCGTTATACTAAGAACCCTTCTGGACTGGCACAAGTTCAGAATCCGATAGATAAAACGATCATGAGTTTAGCAGAGTCTGTCGCCTCATTAACTCAGAACTTTACGGAGTTTCAACAATCGGTTGAACAAAATTTAGAAGACAATAAAAAGATGATCCAGGCTAACTCTTAGGCTATTAATGATTTACGAACCCAGGTTGGTCAAATCGCTGAGTCTTTGAGAGAAAGAGAAAAAGGTAGATTTCCGAGTCAGACCCAACCCAATCCTAGAGGAGTTCATGAAGTATCTTCTGGTGAGAAATCATCAAATCATGTGAATGCAATTAGAACCCTTAGGAATGGTAAAGTGGTAGACAACAAGGTAACTATGTCTGATAATGAACATATTATAGTTCACCCTTCTAAGCCAGTAACTGTTGAGACTGATGAAGTCTCTAAAGAGCCCGAGTAGTTCCTAATATGCCATATTTGGTGCCCAGATCCCTGTTCCCACAACTGTTAGCACCAACAAAGAAGGAATCAACTTTAACGACATATTAAAGGATTTTAAGCAAGTCACGATCAACCTTCCATTATTAGATGCGATTAGGCAGATTCCTGCTTATGCCAAGTTCCTTAAGGATATGTGAACGCGAAATCGAAAGCTTAGTGTACCAAAGAAAGACTTTTTAGCTAGTCATGTGAGTTCAATTATCCAAAACAATACAACTCCTAAGTACAAAAACCCAGGTTCCCCAATCATTTCTTGCACAATAGGTAAATACCGTGTTGAGAAAGCATTACTTGACTTAGGAGCCAGTGTGATCTTACTTCCGTACCATGTGTACCTCCAGCTAGGCCTTGGTGATTTGAAACCTACTCAGATAACAATGCAGTTAGCTGATAGGTCTGTGAAAATTCCTCGTGGTGTCATAGAGGATGTTCTTATTGAGGTCGATAAGTTTATTTATCATGTGGATTTTGTTGTCTTTGATACCCAACCTGTCCCTGACCCAGAGAATCAGACACCTGTGTTACTAGATCGCCCGTTTTTAGCTACATCTAATGCGATCATTAACTTTCCAAATGGTATTATGAACTTATCTTTTGGTAATAAGACTGTTGAGCTGAATATTTTCAATATTAGTAACCAACCACCTGAACTAGATGACACGTACATTGAAGAGGTAAACATGATAGGAACATTAGTTCAGGAGTCATTACCAAACATTTTGTTAGAAGATCCATTAGAGAAATGCCTAGCCCACTTTGGGTTCGATGTTGACGATGATAGTGTTATTAATGAGGTGAATATTTTGTTAGATTCTGTACCATTGATGGAAACTTATAATATATGGAAAACTAAGTTTATAAGTCTGAACCCAAAGTCTGAACTTCTACCAGTTTATAAGTCCACCTTATTTCCTTCTATAGAAGAAGCTGAGTGTAATTCTGACCTTAAGGACTCTAGAATCCAACCAATAGTTTTTAGTCCATTTGAGAGTAATGTTCACCCTAAGTTTGGGGGTACCGATGATTCTTGTGATTGTCAAGTATCCCTACTTAAAGTCCCTAACTTGGTACTTGATATTTGCACCTCTACCATTTTATAAGACCATCTTCAAACTATATTTCCTGAGCCTGGTGATGTCCAGAAAGAAGTTCAGTTGTTAGAAACCCATCATATGGTCGATGTGGTTTACCTAGGAGATAATACCAAGATTGACTTTGTTTTCCTACCAAAATATTTTCTTCCATATGTGGGAACGTATGATTTTCAAATGTGTCAGTTATTAAGTTTTGAGACTAAGCATAATTACTTTAGGGAATTAGAATCGATATATTTGTTTAAGAATGACCATCTTCATTGTAGTCAACTGTGTGGGTAAAATATGATTGAATTTGAAGATCCACAATTATTTAGGTTATTATTATGTGCTTCTAAGTTCTTGGTTGAGTTTTTCCAGACTTTATAACCTGATTCTGTTGATCCTGCCTACGAGGAAATCCAGCCCATGAAAATATTTTATCTAGACCCTTTTATAGAGCCTGAACCTGAACCACAACTAGAAGTAGTTATCTTAAACAGAAAACTAGATAAGGGTGTGCTCGGTTTGTTCATTTTCTTAGCCTGTTGCAGTTTTCTTTTATTTGTGATAGCACTATTTGATTCAGATGACCCACAGTTGTTCTGACTATTGCTATATGATTTCATGAGGCGATTAATTCTTTCTTAGTGTGGTTGAAGACTTTAAACTTAGCACTTAGTGGGAGGTAACCCATGCTCATGCGACACGATAATATCTTTCCTTAACTCCTTTCCTTCGATTGGTAACAGTTTCTCCTTGTTCATGTTTCTAATCATTCATCTTTAGAGCATTGAGGAAAATGTTAAATTTAAGTTTCGGGGTAAGGAAAACACTTTTTAGTGAAATATGAAACTCCAAAGTCTATAAACTTGTGAACAATTCAGGATGACACTAACCATTCTAGGTAGATGGAAACTTAGCTCTTTTTCTATAGGAGTTGGTGCCCAGCTAAATGGTATATTCATAAAAGGACAAAGTTCAGGTGTTAGAAACAACATGATAGTTGTCACCATATCTCGGAGTCTATCTCAACCATATCACCTTCTTTTTTTATTTTTACAATTTTGTGTTTCTCTAAGTGATTTGGTGGGGCACCAATATCGAATTTTTATCGCCGCCAGGATGGAGTAGAGTGTTTGAGATTATTAGACTGTTATTCGGACAAAAAATATATGTATATAATCGAATATTGACACTTTGATAGCAATATGTGTGTGTTCTCCCTGTCTCCGTCGCCTAAGCAAGCGTGAAACGCAGGATCCATGAGAACTATCATGTAAGATGCTGATAAGGAGCATGCGCTTGGATTCAATTTGATCCAATCATGTTGTCAGTATATTTAATAATTGTTTTATTTTTAATAAATCGATCGTTGGGACCCTTGTATATACCAGTTGAGTCGATATTGTTATTAGTATTAAGACCGATGAGAGTTTATCTCAATCCATTAGGGTTTATCCTGACAATGACTTTCAGACAGATATGGGAACACCGTTCACCTTAGTCGACATGCGTAAACTTTATCATCTTCATATCCATCTTCTAAATCTTTTCATGTGATTGAACTTTGATAGATTCTGAGTATCGTTGAACGACTATCTAAGTAGAGCTTTGTTTTCTTATATATGGATTTTAGTACGCTGAGTGCAAACTCGTGTACAACACTTGGACTCATATAGGGTAATGATTCCCATAGCCGCCAATTAAATAGTTTTTTTAGTGTTTACCCTCAATCGTTCACATGTAGCTAGGGTTTGGAGTAAAGGTTTTGTGGGTATACCTCTTGTAAACCCTCACGAGACTATAACTCGTCCGACAAAGACATCTATGGGTTTAAAGGCTTGTTACGCATGCTAAGTGTAACCGTGTTTAGGATATATAGTTTGCTCGAGGACTAGAAAAAGGCAAGTGTGGGGGAATTTAATAAGTGTATAATTTACATATTTTAAGTATCATTTCATTATACTTATTTGCTAGTTTTATGTGAATTACTGTGTATTATTATTACTTTTGTAGTTTATGTGTTTTATTAGGTTACATCTCTGAAAGAAGTGAAATTGAGCTCTACAAGGAAGAATTGCTAAAGACCCAGTGGAACTCAGTATATTCCAGGATTTCTACCCACCATTTTTTATCGAATTGAAATGCAAATCTAACGCAAAAAGAATGAGGTCATTCCGAGTTCGTATGAAGAAGTTATGAGCAAAACCGTGAAACCAACTTGGATTTGGTATCTGTTGGGCCTTATTGGTCCTACGCGGGAAGAGAAATAAGGAAAGCGTTTTGGGCTCGCTTTTGACGTGAAATTAGGGGTTTTGTTGGTTTTTGAGGAGGTTAAGTCTCCTAATTGGATAAGGAATCAAAAGGAAGTGGAAAGTTTAATGAGATTAGGTTTCCTAGTTGGATAAGGATTAAGAGGAGGTTACCAAATCCTATATAAAGGGGAGCCTAGATATAATTTTCAGGACGACTTCTCAAGATAGAAATTATTATTTTCTTTAATATTTTAATGACTTTTATTAAAGCTATGTCTAGTTAAACCCAACCACTGAGACAATGGAGGAAGCCATATTTCATGAATGAATGATAACTATTTTTGATTCTTAATGACTTTTACATTGATTTTAATTGATTTATGATTTTTCTTAATTAGTTGTGATATTGTTTGATGGTGTATTCTGGGACTTAAGAGCTTTTGATGCGCCATGCTTGTGATTTACAATTAATGTTTTAGAAATCTACTTTTGACAAAGAAACAGATTCAATAAAAGAGTTATAATTGTTAAAGAATCATTGTAGAAATCATTCAGAAGTGATTTTGGTGAAATCATGAGTTCCAGTTCTTCCCAATATTATTAATTTTTTTTACTTATTTTCTAGTTTAAATTAAAATTAGGTCTAAAACGAATCTTCACAAGTCTCAGTGAACGAACTATTTTTACCACTTTTCTAAAATGATCAAGTTTTTAGCGCCGCTGCCGGGGACTTGTCTTTAGGTTTAGAGTTTTATATTTATTTTTTAGGTTTTTTTTAGTATTATTTTTACTTTGTTCTATTTTACGTTTCTTTGGGTATTTCTCTTTTTGCTACAGGTTCTGGATTTTGGATTGAAAGGAAATTGAGCCAAAGACTTTGGTGATTAAAGACTCGGAGTTAAAGCTAAAGCTAAAAGAACAGAAAAGAAGACAAAGAATTTTATTTTTTAGATTTTATTTTTATTTGTTTCTCTTTTTAGAAAATTGTATTAATTTTTTTTAATTATTTCTGTAATTTTTCTTTTATTTTGAACACTTTTTGGACTTTATTTTGGGATTTTGGACATTATTATTTTTAAACCCTACGGACGAGTAATTTAAATATAAACTGCAACAGGGAAAGACGACACTTACGATATTGTCTCGGCCCTTCGGGTTCGTACACTGACGCAGTAGTCGGTGGCCCGAGTCGACTACAACCGATTCATCCCCCGTCTGGTACGGGAGGTAAGACTCGATCAACCCACGAATCCCCTGCAAGTGGGTTTACTGTATTCCTTCATATGCATATATGTTGAGGAATTGAATACGAACTTATTTTTCTATTAAAGGGCAAGAACTGGCCATACAAGATAAGGACTCGGATTTTATCACCGTTTTCTTCTTGCCCGCTTTAGGAACACGTTACCAAACGCGAACCTAAGATTAAATTTTTGACTAGAAAGAGACCTATAGGGTAACGAGCTTATAGGAAACTCGTTCAAAAGGACTGTATTGGTTACTTTATTTGCCTAACTCAAAGTTCATGAAGTTTAAGTTGATTAGAGCTGCCTTGTAACCCAGGGAAAAGTTGCCAAAGAGACAGGGTTATCAAAGCTCCTTAGAGATTATCCTGTTTCTCTTCGAGTTAATCTAATTCGGATCGTTCTAAGAGGTTTGCTAAAACTGTAACTAGTTGCCTTTCGAAAGAATATAAGCTGGTCTAGAAACAATATAAGTAAAGCCATCATGCTTTTTGTTTGCTAGATTCCATAGGTTTGATTTGGTTGAGTTAGCCTTGCTTGTGATTGTTTATAATTCCCTTCCAATTAGGATTTTTTTTATTTTTTTTTAGTATATGCCAAGACCGCTTGAAATCATCACTGTGCGAGCTTGGAAAAGAGACACTCTAAGTCATTTGATTAGTAAAAAACCTAGTAGTTATGTCCCTGGAAACGAGGACCTTGAAGACTTTTCTTTTGAGGGCCCTGTTTTTGGAAATTTCAATTTTGAGAACTTAACACTGTGTGAAGAAGTTACTTCTAGTCCTTTGATAGCGCCATACTATTGCGAACTCACTTGCCTATTGGTTGGACCCTCACAATATACTATTGCGAACTCACTTGTTCTTGATGATTTCGATTGTGTATTGGTTTTGTAAAGCCTTTGATACTTCGATATGGATGTGCTCATCAACTTAATTCATTATTTATGCATTATTCGATTTGAATCTTGTTATTATCTTATTGGGCATTGCATATTTTTACCTATCGTACCGTTATCTCTCTACTGGGATGTGGCTCACCCCGTTTTGTTTTGTTTTCCACAGAGTTTGGGAGAGGCTTCAGGCAGTAAGCTTGTTAAGGCTTGGTGCATAAATCTTTTGGGTTCAAAGTGAGTACGCACACTTTGTGTTTCATATATATACTCATGTGTAAATCTAGTTTGGTTTATAAAAAACGAAAGTATTTTTTCTTGTTGTTGTTTTGGTTGTAATTAGGTGTGTTTGGCAACTTGTTAAATCATTGTACAGTTATATATGATCATTTTGTCTTTACTTTTGAGTACTCAGACTAATGTAAATGAATTTTTCTTTTTTCTACTATTTAATAATATGTTTTTACCCTTGTTTGTGATGGGGGGAGTGTGGTCATGTTTTATTGTGTACTTGTTTAAGTATTTGTATTCTACATTTTTCTGGCTAACTGATTGTTAATGTTAATGGGTATATTTTTGTCCTGTTTGATAAAACCATATCTTATACTCTTGGTTTCAAACTAACTTCATCCCATATGGCAGCTTAGGAATTTTGGAACTTGCCAATTGACCGAACTCCACGGCCAATCAGAAGCGGAAAAAAAATTCTGGGCTGTCACAAGTTTGATATGATATAAATATTGTAAGTAATAAAGAGACTACGAGATCAATATAGAACATCTGTAGTTATTTTAGAGACTGTATTCTTAATTCTCTTACGGAATATAAGTAGAAATACAATATTTCATATCTTGATACAAAGTCAGAAATATGCACAAATATTTATATGTTTCTGCTTCTAGGCAGAGAGCGATTTTGCAATTCTAGACCTTGTCAAAAATACACCATCTATAATAGTATCAGGGGTTTAAATAAGAGTTGCATCCTCGGCTAGATGGAAAATGAGGATTTGTACTACCTGCAACATCTTACACATTAACCCCGCAAGAAAAAGACAAGTTTTGTCAAATATTATTCGAGTTAAAGGTTCCACTAGGGTACTGTTCAACCTTTTCAATCCTGGTGAGTCGAAAAGATCGAAAGCTTATCTGACTAAAATCACATGACTATCACATGCTAATGCAGTAGTTTTTTCCCATTGCGATTAAATCAATTATGCCGCAGCCAACAAGATACATTGTTATCAGGTTTTGTTTCTTTTTAGAGCAATATCAAACAAAGAAATCAAGGTGGCAGAGCTAAATAAATTGGAGAAAGATCTCTCCGTGAAGTTTTGCTTACTAGAGAAATACTTTCCTCCATCCTTTTTTGGTATCATGGTTTATTTAACTGTTCATCTTATTAAGGATGTGAGAATATTTGGTCCCGTATGCTTTCGATGATTGTATCCTTTTGAAAGGTGCATGAATATTATTAAAGGGCGTGTGCGAAACAGAAACACACCTGGAGGAGGCATTGCTAACATGACGACAGTTGAAATTCCACCTGACAAGCATAACACATCTGATACTGGTAAAGATTCAAAAAAATTCGAGGAAAAAGGAGTATCAGCTGGTAAATTGGCAAAAATCAATTAATCACAATGTGAGAAAGCGCATTTCTATGTATTGTAGAATTCGCCTGAAGTTGTTCCTCACATCAGGTTAGTATTAGTTTTAAACCTTTTTGTTTTATTTTGTTTTTTATTTCTTGGCATGTATAAATTGTTGAAAAGATAACAACATTTGTCATTGTACTGCCCAGCCGACGCATCGATTTTTTGCGCAAAAGTATCCCAATGAACGGGATGCGCAGCGGCAGAAACGACATAGTGAAACGTTCATCAAATGGCTAAAAAATGAGGTAAAAGTTTGCATAAAATGTTAATTTTGCCATGTAATTTTTTCGTCAAGTTGAAGGCTAATCCGTATAATGTATTTCAGTTTGTGAGAGAGCGGGCAGACTCTAAGGAAAGTGTCAGTGAGAGATTAAAGTGGCTATCGGAATCCTCAAACCTTGATGTAATGAAATACGAAGCATACCAGATCAGTGATACCTGTTTCTCACAAAATCTCATGAAGGTTAAGTGAACAAAAATAGCGGGGTTTACATATAGGTAACTGACACTAACATTAGAAAAGAGGGAGTAAACCATGATAAGGCGGATTATTTCGGTGTTTTACAAGAGATATGGGTGCTGACTTATCATTCAAATAAAATTCCCTTTTTGAAGTGTAATTTGGTCGACAATAAAAAGGGATCTTAAAAGATATACTTGGATACATTTTGGTTGAGCTTGATATGTTAGGACACAATGAGGATCCATTCATTATAGCCTCACAGGCTAAGCAGGAATTTTATGTGAGAGACCATGAAAATTAGAAAAAAGTATATTGTGTTAGTAACACCTCCCAAAAACTACAAAGATGCCTATGATGATGTAGACGAGGAATTTAGTACGACAATTCATTGTCGGAATGATTTTAACTTTCCTCCTGTAGATCCACTTGACATGTGCAAGGAATCCAAGGATGATTACTATCGGACCGGCTATAAGGGTAGAGTTGTACGAAAACCCAAAGGGAAAGACAAAGCATGACACACTCCATCTCTCCCATTTTACTGTCGTTGTTGCCAATGTGGAAGATAGGGCTTTGTAGTTAAGTGTCCAATGGAACTTGTGAATAATTATGAGAATTCTAGGTATCATGAAGATGATACTAAATAAACACATCCGGAGATATGTTAATTTCCAGTTATTTTATATTTAACAAAAGATGAAACACTTCGTCAGTTTATTTAAATTTCGGTCGTGTTTGAATGATTCCATTTAAAAAATATTTTTTCCCCTATATATAATATGCAGTTTCAACCAATTTTTCAATTGGTATTACTATATAGAAATAAAATCTTAAAAAGTATAAAAAAATTAGGCATCTGAGCCCATAGGAACTCAAACAAAAAGAGATAGTATGGCCTGCCCCTTTTTGTTTGTAAATAGTATGTTGAAAAAAACTATTCGTTGGGTCTTTAAGATCTATAAAATGACCAAGTTTTCATCTCTTCCTCACCCTTACCATAGTTTTCAACTTTCAAAATTATTTTACTCTCTTTCTCATCCAAAAAAAAAAATGGCTACTCCCTACACTTACCAAGGGGATGTTGTCATAGTTAGAGCATGGATGACGTACACAACCCATGAAGAAGATCTAAATAACATGGATCAAACCTCTAACAATAACTTGGATTCAACCTATGATTTATGGTGGAACCGTGTACTTATGATTTTCTTGGTGTTAGACAAAAATTGTAATTCAAGATCACTCCACAACGCTACGAATAGATTCAAGATCTCTTCAGATAATTGGAACCTTTTAAATAGGAAATGAAAGCCGTAAAAGAAGCCATCCCACATTGGCATGTGCAGAAATAGTTTTGAATAATACTAACTTAAAATTGATTTGTTTTTCAGTGGCAAGTGGCTTTCACCGAGTATGAGGCTGTCCAAGGAAAAAGGTTTGAGCATGATGATTGTTATCGTATCGTGGAAACACATTGTTAGGATTTCAACCAATATGAATAAGTGCTTAAGTGCAATGTTATGATATATGATATTTATTTTCCTTCAATGTTATGCTATGAAAGATTTTTTCCTTATCCGTTTCAATGAAATTCTTATTGAAAATGTCAAAGCAGAAACAAATAAGGTTTTTTTTTTCTTAAGAAATTAATAAGGTAAGGTGAGTTAGAAAAACCTATTTATAATTCTTTGTCGGGCATAAATTCTTAAAACTTAAATCAAGCCCATAATTAACCAATAAGTTATACCCCGGGCTTCAGCCATGTTTAGATTCCTCAAATTATAACAATCCCATCAATAATCCTGGGCTAATTTGTAAAATTATCATGTGGACTAGCCCAAAATTAATACGTAAGTTGTAAAATTAGCTTGTAGACTTGGGGGCTTGATCCCCGGTTACTTCCAATTTTATATACCCTGTAACTCGAATTGGCATATCTAAATGGTGCCTTTTGGACACGCAAAAAGTCTCTGAACTGGCATGTATAAATGGAGCCCTTTGGATATGCAAAATAATCTACAAACTGGCTTGTCAAATAAAACTTACCCTTTAGATACGCATAGAAATCTCCGAAGTGGCATGTCTAATGAGTTACATTTAAGCCACGCAGAATAATTTATGAACTGGCATGTCCAATAAAACGACCTTTTATACACGCGGGGAAATCTATATAGTGGCGTGTCTAATAAAACATACCCTTTAGACACGCTCAGAAATCTCAGGAGTGGCGTGGCAAATCTATTGCACACACCAAAATTGTTTCATGTGTCCATAGATTGGTCTATGGAAACGTTCATTGACAAACACAAAATGGGCGTAGCTAAATGGTACCTTTTGAACATGCCATGCTTAACGTGGTTTTTATTGGACCTACAAAGACGCTAACTGAGTGTAACATGGCTGAATTGGTCAGTAATAGACATGCAGTTTATTGTGGCGTGACTGCATCTACAAATTAAGATATATAGCCACGCCAAAAATGAAAAATGTGTAGAAAAAAAAAGTTGCATGGAAAAAGCCAATTTTTGTACTAGTGGTAGAAGTAGTGGTAGCACTTGTACATGAGACCTCATGACCGCTGATGATAACAGTAATTGTTGGATTTTATGGAAGGTCTCTTGTTGAGTTGAAGACTAGACGTAGCTTGCTCATTTCTTCAACAAAGGAGTGAATGAAGCAACAAATTGAGCTAGCCCTGTAATAAGTATTTAAAACACCAATTAGTATCAATTTATTATGCTTTATTTGCTATTTTTCTTGTATTTTGTGTATATTACGTGTTTTATTTTATTTTATAGGTTTTTTGGAGTCATTTGGAGTAAAAGAAGAAGAATTATCAAAAAGGGAAAAAATATCATATCGTACAAGTGTTATTGACAACCCAGAAAATATAAGGGGATCTCATAAAGAATTGCTAAAGGAACCTCACGTATTACTTAGGGAAGCCACTCGAATTAGATATCAAGGATGTCCATATGCAATTGTTGGGTGCCTATATCTACCACTTATTTCTTACACAAAAAATTAGGTCGATAATTTTTTTCTCCTCCTCCTCTTACGCCAACAGTTTCAAATGAGAATAGATGGTTTGTGTTGGTCGAATTAAAAAACAAGTGAATATTGAAGATGGGTTTATATTTAGGTTGAGAACAAGTTATCATAAGAGATGGGTTTCGAGGGTTATTGTTGCAGTAAACAACGAGAAATATTAGAGCAAAGAAATAAGAGAAATTAGTGAGAATGGACCTCAATGAAAGATGGGTCTGCTTCTATGAAAACAATGAAATGGAAGAAGACGCTGCTACAGAGACAAAGCAACAAAGAAGATAGAAAATGAAGAACGGAGGTTGAGTTGGTATGGAAACAGTGAAGAGAACAATGGGTTGGTCGTGAAATCAAGGATTGAGGAATTGATTGTGGTTTTCGAGTTGAATAGTTTATGGTTATGTTGATTCGAGTGTGAGAATGAGTTGCTTGAGATGATGATTTCAGTGGCATTAGAAGAAACAACGAGATAAAGAAGAATGGTTGAGATGTTGCCGAGAGGAAACATGGTGAGATGTTGTAAAGGAGAAGAAGATGAGAAATTGCAGCTGAAAGTGGAGTTCGTGGGAGAAAGTGGCTGGATGGTGTTAGGGTGTTGGACGAGAAAAAAAGCATAGAAGTTTCACTACCGTCAAAATATTGAGGTTGAATGGAACTGTTGTGAGTCATGGTGTGATGCTTTAGGTTATGTTTGATAGACACATTTTTGTGTCTAAATTGCGCTCGATTATATATTTTGATAGTGTTCGATTTTGTACTTTTTATGGTTTTTTATGCCTTTGTAGGTATTTTTGAGAAATAAATATTTGCGAAAAAATCGACTCTAAAATGATAAAGGAACCCGGGGAGAATTGATAAAGGCACCAGGGGAGAAATATTAAAGACACCCACCAGTTGGATTGGGGGCACCCTTATTTCAAATTCAAAAATCGGAAATTGGCGGGAAGAAAAAACATCACGTGAAGAAAGTTCTTGAATTGGTGTAAACTGATGTTTTAAAGAGTTTGGGGTAATTCTGAATTACCCAAGTGAAGAAACAACAAAAATAAGATTAAACACGTCTGCACAGAGTGTTTCACGCCGGAAATTTCGCTGTAAAATTCAAGTCACATCCGGAAAAGAAGTTTGTCTCTGTTTAGGATTGTCACGTAATTAAAGTTGGATTTAGATGGTTATTTGTATCCTAATCGGTTAAGGATGATGTATTAGGGTTATCTAAGCCTATAAATAGCAAGAAGATCGAAGAAAAATCACAGCAGAGCAGCCGGGAAAAAAACAGGAGAAAAACCAATTTTCTGCTGGTGGAAGAACACGAAGAACATAAGGCTGAAGAAAACTGTCGCTGACGCAGTCACTATTTCTGAAGCCTCTGAAGTCCGTCCTTTTCTTCTGTTTTCTTTTCTTTCTTCTGTAACGCAGAGAGCACCTCTATGTAACGCTTATAAGCGTTTCTGTTCTTCGGTGTTACCATTATTTCTTCTTTGTAAACACTTTTTGTGCCATGAAATGTTATTTTGAGAGTGTTTCCAACATGAGGAGCTAATCACCATTACTGGGGCGATGGAGGAAGCTATTTTTCCAATAATAAAGTGGTAATTCTTATTTATTCATTTTTTGCAATTCTTTTATAATTATTTGCTTTTAATTAAAATTGGAAAAAATGGTTTTTATCAATTAGTTGTGTTTTCTTTTGATGAGTCATGTTGGGTTTAGAGCTTTTGATGTCGCATGCTTATGATTTACAACTGTTATTTTGAAAACCTAAATTTGGCAATGTTTTGATTAAATTGAATACATGAGTTGCAAGATTTTTATCACTTGAAAAATTGGCGAATGGTGGAATCCTTAGTCCTAGTTCTTCCTATAATTTGAAATTAAGTTTATTTTAATCTTCTTTATTTTTATTTATTAAAAATTAGGTCTAGAAATCGAATCTTCACAAGTATGAGTACCGAACTTTTTACCACTATTCTAAAATTACATCAATTTTTGGCGCCGCCGACGCGGACTTGTTTTTAGTTTTTTTAGGTTAGTTAGTTTAATTAGATTTTTACTTTTACTTTGTTCTATTTTACGTTTCTTTGGGTATTTCTCTTTTTGCTACAGGTTTTGGATTTTGGATTGAAAGAAAATAGAGCCATGGTGATTAAAGACTTGGAGTTTAAGTTAAATCTTAAAGAACGGAACAAAAGACAAAAAAAATTATTTTTAATTAGATTTTATTTGTTTAGAAAATTGTATTAGGAAATTTTTATTATTTCTGTAATTTTTCTTTTATTTTTGGACACTTTTTGGACTTTATTTTGGGACTTTGGACATTATTATTATTTTTAAACCTTACGGAAGGGTAAGTTAAATATAAACTGCAACAGGGAAGGACGACAATTACGATATTGTCTCGGCCCCTCGGGTTCGTACACTGACACAGGAGTCGGTGGCCCGAGTCGACTACAACCGATTCATCCCCCGTCTGGTACGGGAGGTAAGACTCGATCAACCCACGAATCCCCCGCAAGTGGGTTTACTGTATTCCTTCGTATGCATATATGTTGAGGAATTGAATACAGACTTATTTTTCTAGTAAAGAGCAAGAACTGGCCATACAAGATAAGGAATCGGATTTCATCACCGTTTCCTTCTTGCACTCTTTAGGAACATGTTACCAAACGCGAACCTAAGCTTAAAATTTTGACTAGAAAGGGACCGATAGGGTAACAAGCTTATAGTAAAATCGTTCAAAAGGACTGTAATGAATACTTTATTAGCCTAACTCAAAGTTCAGGAAGATTCTTTTAAGTTGATTAGAGCCGCCTTGTAACCCATGGAAAGGTTACCAAAGAGACAGGGTTCTCAAAGCTCCTTAGAGATTATCCTGTTTCTCTTCGACTTAATCTAATTCGGATCGTTCTAAGAGGTTTGCTAAAACTTTAACTAGTTGCCTTTCGAAGGAATAAAAGCTGGTCTAGAAACAATCTAAGTGGAGCCATCATGCTTTTTGTTTACTAGATTCAATAGGTTTGATTTGGTTGAGTCAGTCTTGCTTGTGATTGTTTAGAACCCCCTTCCTGTTAGGATTTTTTTTTTTAGATTTTTTTTTAATATATTAGGAAGTTTTTAGAAAATGTCAAACTGGTATTACGAGGACCAATACAATAAACATCCGACTGAATTTCAAAATAGACATTATCCTTAAGGGGATAGTAGTCGAGATCACCACCAAACTTTTGGAGGTTATTACTCATACCAGGTTGATCCTAATTACAATTCGTACATACACCCGTCTTATGAACATGAAAGTGAGCAAAATTCGAGTTCTTTATCTTGGAGGAATGCCCTAAAGCATATGAAATCTAGTACTCCCTATGATGATTCGAGTTCTTTGTCTTGGAGGGATTCCCTAAAACAGACGCAACCTAGTAGTCCTTATAATGAACCTATTATGCCTTTAGAAGAATCACACAAGCAGTTGCAATCTAGCATTATTGATCTAGTTTTTTCTTTAGAAAATTCCGTCAAGAAGTGCACTGAGGATACAAGAAGAATCATAAAGGAGATGACTGAGAATAGACATAAGTTCGCATTAAGTATGAATGAAATTTCTGCAAAGAATAATATTGCTCAAAATGATCTTAATTTCCAACATAGTGCTACCCTTGATAATTATTCACCTAGTCAAGAGGACGAGATAGAATTGGTAACACTACTTATTTAGACGAGGTTCAAACATCTTCATATTATTATGATGATGAGGATAGTGTTGATGAAGAACTTGAAATATACAAGCAGAGTGATCAAGAAATTGTCACTCCAATTATGCTTCATGATGATATTGTTATTTCTGCTTCAAATTCAAATAATTTTAATGATTATTCACTTATTCAAAAGGAAGAGGATTTGACTAGAGATACCACTGTTTTAGACAATGTAGAAATTTCTTGTTTTGAAGCCGATAATGGTTTAGAAGAACGGGTTTATCCTGAGAATACTGTTTTAGAGTCCAGCGATTTAGAAACAATAGTCTTAGATAACAAAGATAGACCCGTAGAGATTTTAAATATGAGTGAGGATGCATGATAGACACATTTTAGTATCTAATTTGCACCTTAATTTCTAGTAAGTTAGTATTCGATTTTGCGTTTATTACGTGTTTTTATACTTTTGTAGGTACATTAGAAGAATAGAGATTTGTGGAAAAATTGGCTCAAAAAGTGATAAAGCCACCCAAGGACAAGTGTTATTGGCACCCCAAGAATGGATAAAGGACACCCTAGGATCGGCCGAGTCAACCCAGCGAGTCAGCGAGTCAACTCAGCCGAGTCGCCGATCCAACTCATCAGGTTTTCCTGTTTCAAACAGGAAAAGGAATTGGTTATCAGATTTACGAATTTTGTGGTTGTTTTCGACAATTAAAGGTAACCCATTGCAAATAGAGTTCAGAGCAATCGAGAAACATCAGAGAATCCCGTAAAATCAGCTCGGAAAACATGAACTTGGCCGGAATCCTGTTTCGATTGGGAATGGAATTTGTGAGTTGTTTGAGAGAGTTCTATTAGGTTTAGAACTCTCCCTAGGGTTTGAAGACCCTATATATACCAAGAGAAGCCAAGAGAAATCAGCGCGCAGCCCTATGATTAATTCCGAAGAATTCCGGCCAACTTCCGTCACCTCCGATCACCTGCTACTGCACCGGCCGGCGTGTTCTTCATCCAGCCATCATCGGAGAAGACGACTCAGCAACGTCTACATCTGTTGCTGATTCAAACTGTTCTGTTGCCTGTTCTTTCTTTTCCTTTGTTGCTTAGAACTTTCTGTAACAGCGGAACCATCTTCTGTAACGCATATACGCGTATCAAATCTGCTGTTACACCATTATTCAACCTTGTAATCGATATTTTGAGCAATGAAGAGATCTTTTGAGCAAGTTTTCTCTACCATGAGCTAAGTTTATTTACTGGGATGATGGAGGAGGTTTTTTCTTTCAATTTTATGTGGTAAGTCTATTTTTTTTAATTAATTATTTACAATTCTTACTTGTTAAAGTTGCATAGTTTCGAAATAGAAAACGGTTTTCATTCAGTAGTGGTGCTTTTGTTTGATGGGTCATGCTGGGTTGACAACCTCTGATGTCCCATGCTTGTGATTTACCTCTACTTGTTTGCATAAAAACTTATTTTGGCAATATTTGAGCTCAATTTATTTAAAAGAATTGCATGATTAATCACATAAATTGTTAGAAATAACTGAATCTTGATTCCTAGTTTTCTCCATATTTTCTAAAAATCATCTCTAGTTTATTTTCCTGATTTTTATTTAATTAGATTAAGTTCATTATTTTCTAGAATCATTACCTTCACAAGTTCGAGAATCGAACACTTTATTTACCACTATATTAAAATTACATCAATTTTTGGCGCCGCCGACGCGGACTTGTTTTTAGGTTTAGGGTTTTAGATTTATTTTTAGGTTCTTATTTTTTTTAGTTTTATTATTTTACTTTGTTCTTTTTTACGTTTCTTTTGGTATTTCTCTTTGTGCCACAGGTTGAATTTTTGATCGAAAAGGGAAGTAAGCCAAAGTTTTGGAATTAAATCTAAAACTTGGAGTTAAAGGGAAAAGCTTAAAGAACGAAAAAGAAGATCGAAGATTTTATTTTTCTTAATTAGATTTTTAGTTTATTTTAATTAGTTTTAATTAGTTTAGAAAATTGTATTAGGTTTTTTTTTATTATTTCTGTAATTTTTGTTTTATTTTCGGACACTTTTTGGACTTTCTTTTGGACATTTTTGGACAGTTTATTTATTTTTAAACCCTACGGAAGGGTAGTTTTAAATATCAAACTGTGTGCAGGGAAGGACGACAATTACGATATTGTCTCGGCCCCTCGGGTTCGAATACTATTGAAAAGGTTATTAGTGGCCCGAGTCGACTTCAACGGTTCATCGCCCGTCTGGTACGTGAGGTAAACTTCGACCAACCCACGAATCTCCTGTCAGTGGGTTTTCTGGACGCCTTTGTATGCATATATGCTGAGGACTGAATACGGACTTTAATTTTTGCATAGTAAAGGGCAAGGCCTGGCCATACAAGATAATGTTTCGGATTTCATCACCGTCTCCTTCTTGCCCGCTTTAGGAAAACGAAACCTACGTGAACCTAAGCCTAAAATCTTGACTAGAAAGAGACCTATAGGGTATCGAGCTTATTGGAAAATCGTTCAAAAGGACTGTACTGGTTACTTTATTAGCCTAACTCGAAGTTCAGGAAGATTATTTTAAGTTGATTAGAGCCGCCTTGTAACCCAGGGAAAAGTGCCAAAGAGATAGGGTTATCAAAGATCCTTAGAGCTTATCCTGTTTCTCTTCGACTTAATCTAATTCAGATCGTTCTAAGAGGTTTGCTAAAATTTCAACCAGTTGCCTTTTGAAAGAATAGAAGCTGGTCTAGAAACAATCTAAGTGGAACCATCATGCTTGTTGTTTGCTAGATTTAGGTTTGATTTGGTTGAGTCAGGGCACGATTGTGTTTGATTAATTGCTTGTTAGGATTTCATTTTTGCATGCCAAGAACGCCCTTAAGGCGAACTTGGGATAGAGACCCTCAAGGTAGGTTAATTAGTGGAAGACTCGTAGTTCACCTTAACCTTGAGAAGCCAACTGAGAGTGAACTAGTCACTCCCGAGACCGTGTCAGCAATGACATCTCTGAAGGATTTGTTGAATCCGACCCGGACCTCACGTCCATCTTGCATCAAGTTAGCCGCTACTGAAGCAAGCTACGAACTGAAACCCGGAATCATCCAGATGCTTCCATTATTCTTAGGAAAAGAAAACGAAAATCGCTATTTTCATGTTAGGGAATTTGAGGAAATATGTAGCACAATCAGGATTAGAGACTTGAATGACGAGTCTATTAAACTTAGATTATTTCCCTTTTCACTAAGAGATAAAGCCAAGTCGTGGCTGTATAGCTTGGCTCCTCAGTCAATTGAAACCTATGCCCAACTTACTTCAGCTTTTATTCAGAAGTTCTTCCCTAGGAACAAAATTTCGTCTGTTAGGCAGAAAATATACACGTTTTCCCAGCTAGAGGGAGAGTCTTTCTCTGTGTATATAGAAAGGTTTAATGACTTATTGTCCCAATTCCCAGACCACGGAATAGAGGAGTTAAGGCTAGTTCAGATCCTCTATGAGGGTTTGGACTACGCATCTATAACCTTGGTCGAGTCTTTGTCAACCGGAGGGTTCGACAGTAAGACTCTTGCTGAGGCGATGAAACTTTTATGTGACATCGCCGAAAAAACCCAGCAGTGGGAGAGCATTAAGGAGCCAAAAGGAACAATTCTTCTAGGAAGAGGAAATGTTAATAGGGTAGAAGGATCATTTGATCCAAAGGCCCAAATAGAAGCCTTATCTAGAAGGATAGAACTGGTCGAAATGAATCAAGCTAGTAGTTCAGAGCCCAACCAATTCGAAGAGCAGGCTCTTGCTCTTTATAATAACACTAGATTTGATAACCAGAGAAAATTCGACCCATATTCGGAATCTTATAACCCTGGCTGGAGAAACCACCCGAACCTTTCCTGGTCGAAAGGCCAGGCTCAAGGTCAGTTTAGTAATGCTAAAGGTCCTCCAGGCTTCAGTTATACGAATTCGGCTGGTCCAACTCAGCCCAGCAATGACGATAAGTATGAGCAGAAATTCTAGAGCATAGAAAGAGCTATTTCTAGTTTACAAACCTCAGTTAGTGACATTGCTGCGGCTCTGAAAGAGCGAGAACCTGGTAGGTTCCCTAGTCAACCCAAACCCAATCCTAGAGGAGTCAATGAAATGTCGACTGGGGAGAAATCATCCAGTCACGTGAATGCAATTACGACCCTCAGGAATGGTAAGGTAGTGGATAACAAGGTAACTAGGCCCGTTAGTGAACAAACTGTAGTTCATCCTGATCCAATAATTGAAGAGACTGATAAAGTCTCTGACGAGCCCGAGGCAACCCCTCAGAGAACCGATTTCATGCCTAGAGCCCCATACCCAAGGTTGTTAGCACCTAATAGGAAGGAATCCAATTTTAATGAAATAGTGGAAGTTTTTAAGAAAGTCACGATCAACCTTCCATTATTAGATGCAATTAGGCAGATTCCTGCTTATTCCAAGTTTCTTAAAGACATGTGTACGCCAAAGCGAAAACTTAGCGTACATAAGAAAGTTTTTCTATCTAGTCATGTAAGTTCAATTATACAGAGTAGTACGGCCCTTAAGTACAAAGACCCAGGTTCCCCAACAATAGCTTGCACAATAGGAAACTACCGGGTAGAAAGATCTTTACTCGATTTAGGAGCCAGTGTGAACTTACTTCCGTACCATGTGTACCTCCAGCTAGGACTAGGCGATTTGAAACCGACTCAGATGACTTTGCAGTTAGCTGATAGGTCTGTGAAAATTCCTCGTGGTGTCATAGAGGATGTTTTGATTGAAGTGGATAAATTTATTTATCCAGTGGACTTTGTTGTGCTTGATACCAGACCTGTGCCTGATCCAGAGAATCAAATAACGGTTATACTAGGTCGCCTGTTCTTAGCAACATCTAATGCGATCATTAACTGTCGTAACGGTGTTATGAACTTGTCTTTTGGTAACATGACTATTGAGCTGAATATCTTCAACATTAGTAATCAACCACCTGAGCTAGATGACCCCACCTTAGAAACCGTCAACATGATAGAGACCCCAGTTCAGGAGTCATTACCAAACACTTTGATAGAAGACCCGTTAGAAAAATGTCTAGCCCACTTTGGATTAGCGTTTGATGAGTAGGCCCATCAGAGACCTTACCTGTGGTTGTAGCTTCAGATTTGGATAGTAACCACGAGAATAGGCTAGTAACCGTGCTTCAGGACAATAAGAAAGCTTTAGGATGGACCATAGCAGATATTAAGGGAATTAGCCCAACAGTTTGTATGCACCAGATCCATTCAGAGGAGGAATCCAAACCGTCTAGGGAGATGCAGCGTAGGCTCGACCCATTAGAAGATCCATTAGAGAAATGCCTATCCAACTATAGAATTGATGGCGATAATGATAGTGTTATTAATGAAGTGAGCACTTTTTTAGGTTCTGCACCACCAGATTGTAATTTAGAAGAAGCAATTGACTATTTTCGAGAATCTGACGATCCGGAAATGAGGGAAATTGTTATTAGTCTATCTAGAGACACTGAAAACTCTAAGTTTGGGGGCGACTATCATTCTCCATGTGCTATACCATTAACTCTTAGGAAGGTCCCTAGCTTGGGACCTGACATAGCACGTATGCCATTGTACAAGATCATTTTCGAGCTAGATCCACTGATCCTCCTGTTCAGAAAGAAGTTCAGTTGCCAAAAAACCAATCCTATGGTCGATGTGGTTTACCTAAATAGGGATCAAAGTGTATTCAGATTGTTTATCTTCGTAGCTTGCTGCTGTTTCCTTCTATTGTGGATAACACTATTTGATTCAGATGATCCATAGTTGTTCCGATTATTGCTATATGATTTAAGGAGGTAACTTATGCTCATGCGACACGGTAATATCTTTCGCTAATTCCTTTTCTTGCAGTGTTTAGAAACATTGAGGACACTGTTTATTTTAAGTTTGGGGGTATTGGGAGACTTTTTAGGATTAATAAGATTTGGAATTTAGAAGCATGTGAACAATTCAGGGTGACACTAACCACTCTAGGTAGATGAAAACTTAGCCATTTTGCTATAAGGATTGGTGTGCCCAGCTAGATGGTCTATTCATAAAGGAGACAGAGTTCAGGTGTTAGAAATAACATGATAGTTGTCACCACCACATCACGTTCTGTTTTATTTTTTGCAATTTCGTGTTTCTCCGAGAGTATTGGTGGGTCCTAGCATCGACATGTTAATTAGCGCTGGAATGACATTTAGTGTGTTGAGATCATGCCCCACATGAATAATACGTTAGTGTTTTAGAGTTATGTGTGTGGTCCCCCTGTCTCCGTCGCCTAAGCAAGCGTGGAATGCAGGATCCATGGGAACACACATGTATTAGGTGTCAGAAAAAAAAAAGAAAAAAAAATTCGAAAAAAAAAAAAAAAATTCGAAAAGAAAAAGAAAAAAAAAATCGAAAAAAGTTAGAAAAATTGAGAAAAAATAGTATTTGGTATTTTAAAGTTCTCCCTGTCTCCGTCGCCTAAGCAAGCGTGGAACGCAGGATCCATGGGAACTTGTAAATATTTTAGTTAGTAGTAACCGTTGAAAATAAATGGGGAGTATCTCGACACACTTGGTTTCATCTTGGTACTGACCTTCAGACAGATATGGGACACATCGTTCGCCTTGGTCAACATTTACGATCTTCTACAGTCTACGTTCATCTTCTAAGTCTTTTCATGTGATAGGTGGTTAGATAATTGTCTGAGTAGAACTCTGTTGTCTTATATATGAATTTTAGTATGCTTGAGTTAACACTCGTGTACAGTGATTGGATCCATAAAGGGTAATGGTCCTTATAGCCGAATATTTGAGTAACCAACTAACTAGCTTGTTTAGTGTCTATCCTTAATCGTTCACGTGTTGCTAAGATCTAGATTCAGGTTTTGTGGGTATACCTCTTGTAAATCCTCACGAGACAAAACTCGTCCACTAGGGACACCTAGGGGTTTAACGGCTTGCTGCATACGCTAAATGTAGTCGCGATTCCTGCGAAAGTGAGTTAGGATTTTTACTTTATTTTTAGAATAGTTTGCTCGAGGACTAGAAAAATAGTAAGTTTGGGGGTATTTGATAGACACATTTTAATGTCTAATTTGCACCTTAATTTCTAGTAAGTTAGTATTCGATTTTGCGTTTATTACGTGTTTTTATGCTTTTATAGGTACATTAGAAGAATAGAGATTTATGGAAAAATTGGCTCAAAAAGTGATAAAGGCACCCAAGGACAAGTGTTATTGGCACCCCCAAGAATGGATAAGGGACACCCTAGGATCGGGCGAGTCAACCCAGCGAGTCAGCGAGTCAACTCAGCCGAGTCGCCGATCCAACTCATCGGGTTTTCCTGTTTCAAACAGGAAAAGGAATTGGTTATCAGAGTTACGAATTTTGTGGTTGTTTTCGACAATTAAAGGTAACACATTGCAACTAGAGTTCAGAGCAATCGAGAAACAGCATAGAATCCCGGAAAATCAGCTCGGAAAATCATGAACTTGGCCGGAATCCTGTTTCGATTGGGAATAGAATTTGTGAGTTGTTTGAGAGAGTTCTATTAGGTTTAGAACTCTCCCTAGGGTTTGAAGACCCTATATATACCAAGAGAAGCCAAGAGAAATCAGCGCGCAGCCCTAGAGATTAATTCCGAAGAATTCCGGCCAACTTCCATCACCGCCGATCACCTGCTACTGCACCGGCCGGCGTGTTCTTCATCCAGCCATCATCGGAGAAGACAACTCAGCAACGTCTACATCTGTTGCTGATTCAAACTGTTCTGTTGCCTGTTCTTTCTTTTCCTTTGTTGCTTAGAACTATTTGTAACAGCGGAACCATCTTCTGTAACGCATATACGCATATCAAATCTGCTGTTACACCATTATTCAACCTTGTAATCGATATTTTGAGCAATGAAGAGATCTTTTGAGCAAGTTTTCTCCACCATGAGCTAAGTTTATTTACTGGGATGATGGAGGAGGTTTTTTCTTTCAATTTTATGTGGTAAGTCTATTTTTTTTAATTAATTATTTACAATTCTTACTTGTTAAAATTGCATAGTTTCGAAATAGAAAAACGGTTTTCATTCAGTAGTGGTGCTTTTGTTTGATGGGTCATGCTGGGTTGACAACCTCTGATGTCCCATGCTTGTGATTTACCTCTACTTGTTTGCATAAAAACCTATTTTGGCAATATTTGAGCTTAATTTATTTAAAAGAATTGCATGATTAATCACATAAATTGTTACAAATAACTGAATCTTGATTCCTAGTTTTCTCCATATTTTCTAAAAATCATCTCTAGTTTATTTTCCTGATTTTTATTTAATTAGATTAAGTTCATTATTTTCTAGAATCATTACCTTCACAAGTTCGAGAATCGAACACTTTATTTACCACTATATTAAAATTACATCAATGCACCACTTAATTATAACTCAGAAGAAGCAATTGACCATTTTTAGGAATCTGATGATCTAGAAATTAAGGATATTGTGACTAGTCTATCTAAAGAAACTCAAAACTCTAAGTTTGGGGGTGATTATCATTCTCCCCGTGCCTTACCTTTGACTCTTTTAAAAGTCCTTCACTTGGGACTTGATGTTTTTGCCTTTTACCATACTAAGAGAATATCTTCAAGAACTGTTTCCCGAACATAATCATGTCCATAAAGAAGTTCAGTTGTTGGAAACCCATCCTCTGGTCGATGTGGTTTACCTAGGCGATAATACCAAGATTGACTTTGTTTTACCACCAAAATATTTTCTTCCATATGTGGGAACGTTAGAATTTCAAATGTGTCAGTTATTAAGTTTTTAGACTAAGCCTAATTACTTTAGGAAATTCGAATTGAAACATTTGTTTAAGAATGATCACCTTCATAGTAGTCAACTGTTTGAGTCAAATCTGATTGACTTTGAGGATCCACAATTATTCAGGTTATTATTATGAGGAAATCCAACCCATGAAAATATTTTATCTAGATCCTTTTATAGAGCCTGAACCTGAACCACAACTAGATGTAGTTGTCTTAAACAAGAAACTAGATAGGGATAAGGGTTTGCTCGGTTTGTTCATTTTTTTAGCGTGTTGTAGTTTCCTCTTATTTGTGCTAGCACTATTTGATCCAGATGACCCACAGTTGTTCCGACTATTGCTGTATGATTTTATAAGGTGACTAATTATTTCTAAGTCTGGCTGAAGAGTTTAAACTTAGCACTTCTTGGGAGGTAACCATGCTCATGCGACACGGTAATATCTTTCCTTAACTCCTTTCCTTCGATTGGTAACAGTTTTTCCTTGTTCACGCTTTTAATCATTCATCTTTAGAAACATTGAGGACAATGCCAGATTTAAGTTTTTGGGTAAGGGAGAAACTTTTAATGAAATATGAAATTCCAAAGCCTAGAAACTTGTGAACAATTCAGGATGACACTAAACATTCTATGTAGATGGAAACTTGGCTCTTTTTCTATATGAATTGGTGTGCCAAGTTAAATGGTCTATTCATAAAAGGACAGAGTTCAGGTGTTAGAAATAACATGATAGTTGTCACCATATCTCGGAGTCTATCTCAACCATATCACCTTCTGTTTTTATTTTTGCAATTTATGTTTCTCAAAGTGATTTGGTGGGGCACCAGTATCGAATTGTTATCACCGCCAGGATGGAGTAGAGTGTTTGAGATTATTTAGACTATAAAACAAAAAGGGAAAAAGAATCGAGCATTGACACTTTGATAGCAATATGTGTGTGTTTTCCCCGTCTCTGTCGCCTAAGCAAGCGTGGAACGCAGGATCCATGGGAACTATTATGTAAGATGCTGATTCGGACCATGCACTTGGATTGAATTTGATCCAATCATGTTGTCAATACATTTTTAATTATTTTATTTTCAATAAATCGATCGTTGGGACCCTTGTATATACCAGTTGAATCGATATTAGTATTACGATTAAGAACATTCATCTCAATTTATTAGGATTCATCCTGGTACTGACCTTCAGAAAGATATGGGAAACACCGTTCACCTTAGTCAACACGTGCAAACTTCATTTTGTCTATATCCATCTTCTAAATATTTCCATGTGATTGAACTTTGATAGATTCTGAGTATTGTGGTTGAACGACTATCTGAGTAGAGCTTTGTTTTCTTATATATGAATTTTAGTATGCTTGAGTAAAAACTCGTGTACAACAATTGGACTCATATAGGGTAATGATTCCCAGAGCCGAAGAATTTAGTAAGCCATCTAAATAGCTTGTTTAGTGTTTATCCTCAATCGTTCACGGGTAGTTAAAACTTGGAGTAAAGGTTTTATGGGTATACCTCTTGTAAACCCTCACGAGATAAAACTCGTCCACTAGGGACACCTAGGGGTTTAAAGGCTTATTACATATGCTAAATGTAGTCGAGATTCCTGCGAAAGTGAGTTAGGATTTTATTTTCTAGATTAGATTTGCTCGAGGACTAACAAATAGTAAGTTTGGGGGTAGTTGATAGAAACATTTTTGTGTCTAAATTGCGCTCGATTATCTATTTTGATAGTGTTCGATTTGTACTTTTTATGGTTTATTATGTCTTTGTAGGTATTTTTGAGAAATAAACATTTACGGAAAAATCGGCTCAAAAATGATAAAGGAACCCGGGGAGAATTGATAAAGGCACCCGATATAAATGTTAAAGGCACCCACTAGTTGGATTGGGGGCACCCTCATTTCAAATTCAAAAACCGGAAATTGCCGGGAAGAAAAAGCTTCACGTGAAGAAAGTTCCTGAATTAGTGTAAACCGAGTTTTAAAGAGTTTTGGGTAATTATGAGTTACCCAAGTGAAGAAACAACAAAAATAAGATTAAACACGTTTGCACAGAGTGTTTCACGCCGGAAATTTCGCTGCAAAAAATTCAAGTCACAACCAGAAAAGAAGTTTGTCTCTGTTTAGGATTGTCACGTAATTAGAGTTGGATTTGGATGGTTGTTTGATCCTAATCGGTTAAGGATGATGTATTAGGGTTAGCTAAGCCTATAAATAGCAAGAAGATCTAAGAAAAATTAATAGCAGAGCATCCAGGAAAAAAACAGGAGAAAAACCAATTTTCTGCTGGTGGAAAAACACGAAGAACATAAGGCTGGAGAAAACTGCCGCTGACGCAGTCACTGAAGCAGTCTTATTTCTGAAGCCTCTGAAGTCCGTCCTTTTCTTCTTTTTTCTTTTCTTTCTTCTATAACGCAGAGAACACCTCTCTGTAACGCTTATAAGTGTTTCTGTTCTTCGGTGTTACCATTATTTCTTCTTTGTAAACACTTTTTGAGCCATGAAATATTATTTTGAGAGTGTTTCCAACATGAGGAGCTAATCACCATTACTGGGGCGATGGAGGAAGCTATTTTTCCAATAATAAAGTGGTAATTCTTATTTTATTTATTTTTACAATTCTTTTATAATTTTTTGTTTTGAAATAAAATCGGAAAAAATGGTTTTTATCAATTAGTTGTGTTTTCCTTTGATGAGTCATGCTGGGTTTAAAGCTTTTGATGTCTCATGCTAACGATTTACAACTATTATTTTGAAAACCTAACTTTGATAATGTTTTGATTAAACTGAATACATGAGTTGCAAGATTTTTATCACTTGAAAAATTGGCGAATGGTGGAATCTTTAGTCCTAGTTCTTCCCATAATTTGAAATCAAGTTTGTTTTAATCTTCTTTATTTTTATTTATTAAAAATTAGGTCTAGAAATCGAATCTTCACAAGTCTAAGTATCGAACTTTTTACCACTATTCTAAAATTACATCAATGTTGTTGTCAAATTATGAATGAATTAATGGGTTCGTGTGTGAATGATTGATAATTGCAGGGAAGAAGATGAAATTTATATTAAAAATACCAAATTCACATGTTGAAATCACCAATATAGTTGCACGTAAGATGTTTGTGAAAATGCCGCAAAAAGTAGCCGTGAAGAGTTGAGCATGCCTCGTCAGTTCAATTTAACTCACAGGCTTATTTGGTTGATTAGTAGAATTGCATGTCAGTTCTGTGAAACTGACAGGATTAATAAATTCGATTTTGGGCTTAAAATTTGTGGGATTTCTTCTAGACTCTGATCAGTCTACTTAACCACTTAGTGAAATGAGCAACTCGCCTCACTAATTTAGCAGGTTATTTTCCTGACTTAACCAAAATTGTAGCAGTTCATGAATTCACTATTTTCTACGAGATATCAAATACATCACATGGGGGATTCTCATTGGGATATTGATCTGGCAGTTTACAGCAACGTACGATGTGGCAACACATCGACGATAAGAAGGTAATAAGTAATGAGATAGTTAAGAGCAGTAGAGAGGATGAGGAGTAGTGGTCATACAGTCTTCCTGACCTAACAGACATGATTCCATCGTAATCTCCACGATCATCACTTTTCTATCTCTTCACAACTTCCACGACTTAAGAGAAATCAGTACATTCACTACAAGACTACAAATAGATGGCTTCATTTATTCGAAGAGGACATATTTATAGTCATAAATCCAGACTTCATCATAGTTTAATAACTACACACTACAATTTCATCACATAGTGATTTCTCAACCTTTTCTGCAGATCAACCCATCATCTCTACCTTTGTGGCCGAAGCAAGACGTAAATGGCCATTTTTTTCGTTTAGGCTCGTCTTGTACGATTTTGATCTCTTGAACCTACAGAAAGTACTATTTACAGTACATTTGGCTTTACCCGAAAACAACTGGCGACCACATTGGGAGATCAAGCTCTCGATTACAAAGTGAAACTTTCAACTGTTCAAAATGGTGGATCTTAGGTTGGGGTCAATAACTACTCTTAATCCCAATTCTGGTAATGCTAGACATGATGGCCGGAAGTCACTCCTGGCACCACCAACCCTCCTCCTTCCGGTAGCATTGCTCTTGAAGATGCCTCAACACCCAGGCTGCGCCCAACATAGTTGATCTGATGCAGAGAGAAGAAGTTCTAGCCAAGTTATGAGTGTCGTAGGTGCAACAAATTAATTCAGATATTTCATATTAATACTAATAAGTAATATAATGGTAGTAAGGATAGTTCCCACGAGGAGATGTGAATTGTTATTTTTTTTCAACTTCTTATGTAACCAAAGGGGGAATTATAGTGAATTAAACTAAATTAAACTAATAAAAATAATAAATAAATAAATAAATATTATCAGAGGAGAGAAATTACTGGTTGGAGGTTTCATCTTCCATCACCAAACTTTGCTTGTCAATCGATTCGAGTTAACGTTCGATTCTTCTCATATCAATAACCTAGAGCATCCTATCACATGCTTACTCCGACAAAACTCCTTATATAATCAAAGGCGGAAGAGCCACTCTTTGCATCCTTCTTATAAATAACTTGGCGCAATATCCACTCAAGTTTAACCCAATGAAAGCAATTGTCTTCGTGAGTTGAGTTTATTCTAAGCAATCCGGCGCAAGAGCAACATGGATTTAATCTAGGTTAAGCTTTTACATGCAATTACATGAAAGTTTTGAGTACAATCAGTAATAACACCATGCTACTTATAACTGGGTCTATCGACTATTCCGTATCTCCAAGCCCTATTTTAGCTTTAGATATGAACAAATGATCATTCAATTTGCAACTTAAACGAGCAAGTATTCAATCATGAGTGATAATATAAACATTAGAACATAAGCGATAAAAAATATCATTCTTTAAAATTAACCAGCCAGATTGATTTATATTTTTAGGACTTAGGATTACATCCCTAAGCAATAAAATAAAGTTACCTACTCATGTCTTTTTTAAAACCCATGGAAAATATATAAAATAATAGGGACAAGAAAAAGAAAGTGCCACGGTTCTTCCCCTAAAGGAGAAAACCCTATTTCGCTCCAAAAATCCTTTTTATTTTGTTGTAGATGATATGCTGATCATAAAAAGATATAAGAAGTCTTCTTATATAAAAAAAAACAAGTATAGGATTACACGTACTCAAATCTCGGTCATACTAGGTTTTGGAAACTCAAAAATAGCATAAAAACCCCGTCAAAATACCTAGCTCACGTATCTACCTCGGCCACCTGACCCTCCGAGATTTCTGTCTTGCCTCGATGGCCTGACCCTTCGAGTCAATTTACAAGTTCATGATTTTTCCCTCAATAGCTTGACCCTCAGATATTTTTGTGTAGCCTCGATGGCCTGACCCTCCGAGGTAATTCTGAACTTGTGTTTCTCATAAGTTCTTCATATGACGTTGGAATGACCCCGTTCTTTCATCGTTGGCTTTGTATATTCATTCTCTTCAATATGGTGAAAATAAATCCTGGGTTTGGACGAGTTCCACTTGGTTTATATCTTTTCTTCCTTTGTAACACTCCATTTTAACTTTCTTTTAGAGATGTAACCTAATAAAAGATATAAAATACAAGAGTAATTATAATACAAGGTAATTCACAAAAGATCTAACAAATAAGTGTAAGAAAATAATACTCAAAATATATAAATTATGCACTTATCACCAAGACACAAGCAGATATTGCTACTACTGAGAAAAAGGTACTTACCTCGGAGCAACATCATCTCCAGAGGGAACAAGCCATAAATGCTTTCATATCAACTATTGATGCTGGTACCTCAAGAATTCAAGGGGATAACAAAGTTCAATTCGTCACAGATCAACAACCATCAAAGAGTTGACATGCCAACTTTGTCACTCGCGAAGATCTGGAAAGACTCTTACGAAATTATGTTAAGGAAGACTCATCTTCATTTTATCAACACCAGTTTGAGATTCAAAGGATATCACTACCGAGAGGATAGTCTTCTCCTACTTTCTCATTGTATGATGGGACTGGTAACGCTCGAGAACACGTCTCTCGATTCTTAGAGTCACTGGGAGAAAACAAATATAATCATGTGCTACTTCTCAAATAATTATCAAAATATCTCACTGGAAGAACATACACCTAGTACAATAATATTGCTTCCAACATTATCTCCAATTGGGTCAAAATGGTTAGTGCCTTTATGTTTGTGGGGAAAAATGAATTGAAGGGTAATTTAGGAAAAAGTGGGGTGAGAAGGTGATAATTCGTCAATCCTTAAACATTTATATTGTTAAAGTACTTGGTTTAGATTCGAGAGATCAATCAGTACAATCCTAGCCTAAACCAAACAATGGTCGTTCCAGTCTTGCTTAAGTCACAAATGAGAAGGATAAGGGTTGGTCTTAGGGAGGGAAACGAGAGAAGATTGAAGTCAGAGTATAAAAATATATAGGATTTAATTGGTGTGAATAACTATGAAAAATTCTCTGTGAGAGAAGATTGAATGATCAATTTGTTCGATTAGAATTGTTCTGTGTTAGACTTGTCTCAGAGTTGGACTTCTTGTTGTCTAATCCAGACTTATTCAGTTTTCACCTTTCAATAGATTGAGAAATCTATTTTATAGTCATAGCTATTGTAACCGTTCACCTGACCTCTTCTCTGGAAGAAAGTTTTGATGGTTGATTAGTGGTGAAGTGGAGAAGGTGGATAAGGTGTTGATAACTGCTCTCCACTTCGATTAAGGTTGAGTAGTCGGTTACTCAACTTACCACTCTTATGATCAACTGCTGATCGAACTTTCCATAGTTTTCTCTGTAGTGGGTGCATTGCTACACCACGTCCCGTAGACCGCCAGACCAATACCCTTGTGAATATCCCCCCATTTTTGATATATTTGATGTCTTGTGTAATATTATAATATTAAGCACTACTGTTGTTATTGAGTCGAATGAGACTTGCTTAGTCTTTTGACTAAAAACCTGTCTTGCTTGACTAGTCTGATGAGTCTAGCAGACTAACAATAAAATAAACATGTATTTATTTGTGTATAAGGAACATTATGTTCAACTTAGTCAATTTTGCATTGACATGCTTATTTGTAGAAATAAGTGTATGTTGCTGAGCATGAGAAAAATATATTTCATGCCACATAAGAAAATATATGCGTGAGAGGCCACACATGAAAATATATATGTGAGAGGTCTCACATATGAATGATACCTAGCGTGGCCTTTGATAAATAAATTCAAAATTTGTATGCTAAGAAGCACAAGTCCAGGGTAAAATAATCAAAAATGCCTAATTTGAGCAAGAGCCAAGACGCTCACGTTTTTACTCTTTGTATCAATCCTCACACGCTGAGGATTAAAAGAGTAAAATGCCAAATTTGGATGAGAAGCAAGAACCTCACGTTTTTGTTTTTGTACTAAGACTCACACGTCGAGAGTAAAAGAGAAAAACGCCAAATTTGGACGAAAAGCAAGATGCTCACGTTTTTACTCTTTGTAATAAGCCTCACATGTTGAGGGTAAAAGAGTAAAGCACCAAATTTGGACGAGAAGCAAGACGCTCAGGATTTTACTCTTTGTATCAAGCCTCACACGTTGAGGGTAAAAGAGTAAAACGTCTCATTTTTGAAGCCTAAGCAGAACAAGCTTTGTTTCCTAAGAAGGACAAGCTCTATTTCACCTACGATGGATAAGGTAAGGGGGCATCAACCCCTTTGAATTTGATGGACAAGAGATTTCTTATGAAATTTCGTCATAAAAAATTTCAGATTTAGGGTTTTTGCTGAAAACCCTGTAAAATCTTCATACGAAGTCCGTTTTCGATGATCTAACCCAACCTTTTAATGCCCGAAAGACCAGATATCTCCCAACTCAGAAGGAATTGAGTTTTGAGTTCGTTAAGGGCCTCAAAAATACAAAACAGACAAAAGACAGGAAGAATTCAGGAATTTTTCAGCTATAACTTAGTTGAATGTTTTTTTTTAATCATATCTCTTAGACCGTTTGTCCGATTGATGTGATTTTTTTGTATGTTGTAAAGGAAATCCATATGAAGAGTGTGGTATATAACATATCCCTTTATTCATTACCAATTTCTCCCATCTCCCATCTCACGACTTTGTACAAGGCACTGCAGAATTGCGCTTGACGAACTTGGTGTAAAAACGCCTTTTTAGGCCTCTGGTCCATATGCTTGCGCATTGAATGCTATATGAAGGATGTTTATATCATTAATCGCTTCCTTAAACAAGGATTGATGTGTCCAAGGCTAAATTTAGTTAGTAGAAGCTATGTTTTGTGTTTAGCACAATTCTTGATTTGGTGTCTGAGCACAACTGTAGTACTTTACTATTTTTCCCTGACAAAAACCCACCATCTACACTTTTACAAAAAGTATTTCTCCATCCCCGAGCAAATCACTCTGTCAGGTCTGGGGAGAATTTTTCAAAGGAACAGTGAGCACCCCAACGACTATGTGAAGAGATTAAAAATCCAGGCTCTCGACTGTCATGATCCGAACGTGAGAGAACTACAATTGGTGGAACTCTGCATCAATGGTATGATTCATGTCTATCATGCTCTTTTAGTTACGCTTCCTAAAATTTCTGAATTACATGAGGCCGCGAAGAAATCAACGACAACTGTTCTTGCTTTACTGGAAAGAACGAGGCCCGCTAGGGAAGAAAGTCATGGAGATACTCGTGGAAACAAGGGATTGGTCAAAAAACAGTACACCATCCAACCATCAATAGGTGTTGTTAGCAGTGAAGGATTCAAGAGGAAAGCTTCATCTCAGCAAGCACCACAAACGAGACATTTTCTATTAGCTCCAGCCCCAGCCCAAGTACCATCCCAAGGATCAACCCCATCCCAAGGTCCACCAAAAACTCCATAACAACCAAAACAATAGCAAGAGTATGATATAAAATCAAACATAACGTTTTCCAGACTTTTCTTTTCCCATGGAAGAAGTCCTTGAATTAGTAGAAGTCTAGATACAAGACGACACCATCAAGTTACCATTTGTACGTCATCCACCAACATCCCAAGAAATGTCAACTTCAAAATATTGTAATTTCGATTGATTCGTTGGCCATCATACCAGTGAATATAGTGGTTTGAAACACATCTTCAAAGAAAATGTCGAATCAGGTGAACTATACTTGGGGGGTGAAGGTGTCCATAAGAATTTTCTCCCTGTCAGAAGCTTCACCCTCTCTAGGGGACCTATCAATCGAACAGTTCAATTTCTGATAGAGCACGTGTGCGAGCTTCTTTACTTCTCAAAGGCGCAACACATAGATATTTTTAGTGCTCTGAATCTCGTTGTATCTGGAAAATGCTTAGCTCTTGGTGAAGATACTTCCTCCCAAGTCAAGCTCCCTCTGGAGGATATGGTCGACAAAAATAATGAAACACATGGCTAGAGACTACTGACCATTGCTCAAATAAAAGATGTTAAGTTCATAAAAACGTTAATTGATGTTGGTATGGATATCAATGTCATCACTATGCAGAATCTCAGGGCCGTGGGGATCTCTCGACATGAAGCCGCCCACTCACCAACAATAATCAAAGATCTTGAAGGAACGGCCAGAAATATCTACGGGCACATCACTCTCATAGTAAAAATGGGAACCACTGTAGCAAACACAAATTTTTATATTGTAAAAGAAACCTCGGGTATGACATGATAATGTGACGTGCGTGGTTACAATGTTAAACGGCCCACCTTACAGCTTCACCTGCTATTCCACGTCGAATAGAAAGTCCTGCAATCTCAAGTTAGATGGCGCCAACCAGGACTCTACTCTATATGGAAGAATATCAACTTCTTAAAGCTATGGAAATAGGCCAGATGCCAACGGAGATTATACCATCATATATTAAAGGTACCATACTCAAGTAGCCCTTACTCAATATATTTTCTTACCTTTAAATCTTCCTCATTCATTATAAGACCGGAGACTATATCTTGCCGGAAAGATCATTTCTCATTTGACCAAGCGTTATGAGTGGACTGCTTCTCCTGTTCAATACTTCAATAGATGGGTAAAGACCATCTCTATCCTTGATGATCCACCAGAGTTTTTCAGAAATATTCACTCTCATACTTGATCCAAGAGATACCAAGGAAGAAGTCCTGCCTTATGAAAAAGATTTACAGAGATGGAGTAGTCAAACCTAATGCTTTTCGAGTTGGAAATTTAGTCCTCAAAGCATCAAAGCGTGGTCAATCTTCTAATTGGGAAGGACCGTATAAGAATCTCCAAGGATACTCTCAGCTTCTATTACAAGCTAATCACCATAGAGGATGAGCCTATAGGAACAACAATACACGGAAAATGGCTCAAGTCTTTCAATGCTTAAACACTCTACCATCACTTTTTCAATATTTATATATTTTGACATTAGCGTTACTGAAATTCTGGGAGACGGAAATAACCGTCCGAACCAGTATTTTTGGTGAAGTGCAAGCCCTATATAGCCGCGTAAATATGGAAAAGTTAGCAAGCGACCCAACGACCAAGACTCTGCCGCTCAATAAAATCTAGGTCATCGCTAACTAACTCTCCCCCGCTTATAAATACTTCATTCTCCTTCATAAGTTTTTTACAATCTCCTTCATAATTTTTTCTCTAAAATTCTTTTCTAAAGTTTTTACTCTAAAAGTTATTTTGCCACAATGAATTTTTTATGGAAAAAACAAAAAGGGATAACATCTAGCACCCCAAAGAGTGGAGTAGACTGAAATTAGAGTAAAAACATGGAGTTCCAAAATGTTAGACAACAAACGGGCGCTAGTGTACTTAAGGACCATATATCTGGTCATCATGAGATAAATCAGTTTACCAAGCTAAGAGGTGGGTGGAGTGAGTTGGGTACGGTGTATGGGTGGCTCCCTCATGCAGTCAAAGAAAGAGTCCAAAGATATCCTTGATGGCGTTTCTATTAATTAATCTAGAAGAACCATAGGTATCAAATTGTTCAAGTAATATTAGAACGTTGGTGGAAGACTACAAATACGTTTTATTCAAGGATTTATAATGCGATAAATTTGTTTGTTTCTCTAATTCAATTTTTGGATTTTTATTTTTTGTTTTATATGCAAACTTTAGTATTCACAAAAATTTTGGTTGTGCAAAAAAACTATAGATTACCCGAAATTTAATTTAAAATGTTATTTATATGAGTTGTACTGTTAGATATGTTCATGTTGATGGGAATACTATGTGAGGGAAATACGGTTCCATTTGACCAAGGGAAGTAGACAGCACAATCAACATGGAAAGAGCGCTTTCAATTGTATTGTGCTGATGAGGAAGGAAATGATATGCAAAGACTTATACATGCCGCTGGAATAAGAGTATCTGGGTTGAAGAATTTCTAACAGCGCTATGGTTAGAGACTGATAGATAATCCAAGTTCCGAAGATCGAAAGATTGTTTTTTGTATACGTGTTAGGACAATGTCTTTTTTCAAATGCTAGATCAGTGACAAGTCTTGTTTTTCTCAAAGCATTTGAAGATTTAGAGATAGTTCCAACGTATGAATGGGGTTTGCACTATTATCGGGGATGTACATAGGCCTCAGTGAATGCTCGGGCTCAAAACCAAGTTTGAATTATTTTTGGGGAATCTTGGAGTTAAAAAACTAATTTTTTTTACACCATTGATTTTTTAAAAGGTTAATTTACTAGCTAATTAAATTTTGGCAATGTTTTCATAGTATTGGTGGTATACTTATTTCCGTGTTGGTGAACCTTCTCTACGAAAACAATAATGTTTTTTCAATTATAGAGAAATACCGAACTTATAACTGGCTTCCCCATCAGATTGATGGCGGTCAACACTCTACCCTGACTCATAGAATTTAACAAGTGCGTAGAATAAGCCAAAACATTATTACCAAACCATATATGGATTATCCAGAGTTCCAAAGTGAAGAGGCTCAAAGGATGCTACAATTGAGCTTAAGTCGATTGGTGTTTTACAGTGCTCCTTTTGAAAAAGGTGTTTGGTACATCGACGAAAGACACCTTCTACAACTACAAGGGAGAAGAGTAAAAGAAATCAACCCAGTTCAAAGTAGGGAGATTTCTTATGAAGATTATGCGGTGCTATTGCAAACTGGTAGAGAATAAAAACATGTTGATGACTTGGTCGTGGATCATGATGATATGAAGGATTATCTTCATCGGCTCAACACAATTTTCAAGCCTACATTGCTATGGAGTCGTAAAATTTGGGTGGGATACCAGCTCTAGGTAAATTGCCACTTGATGCCGCTATTCTTTCTTCCCAACCTCCACCATCAATGCCCAATGCCTTCGTATATCCCAGTAATCAGAGAGGTTCATCTTCTTCGTCGGCTATGCCACCGTTTGATTGGGAAATGAAGTGTATTAATCCATAAGGGGAGACTATCACAATTCCAATTACTTCTTAACCTTTGGATCAAACTTATCTATATTGGGGGTACAAGTTACGTACCTAGGAGGAACGGTAGAGTATGACAAAAAAATTATATTGGCGATCACAGAGAATTGAAGAATATTACTTGCAGTAGATGACCCAAATGATAAACAACATGCATTTTTAAATTCCTATAGAATCATCCAGTCGTGCAAGTTAAAGAATCGTTAGAACCCATCAAAGAAGTGGTATATCAGAAGTCGTGCAAGAAACTCATATGACACATGGTGGCCTTGACGATACAGGGTTTCCAGAAACTCCTGGTGGTGGTCCACTCGTTGGTGTTCTTCTTTATACCCCGATTGCTACTCCAGGAGGAGCCTTTAGACTTTATCGTCTCGCTCCCCCCTTTAGGTTCCTTTCCTAGGTTTTGCTGATTCTACTCAACCTCCTGAGGTTACTCAAGCTTCTATCGCTGCCTTGTTAAATAGCACATAAGATCCAAACTGGACCTTTCCTGGTAAAAATAAATCAATAGATAAAATGTAATTTTAATTGAATATAACGGAGATTATTGATTTAACTGAATACATTTAGGAGATTACCCTAGTTCTTAATACATTTCAATCTTAGAATCAAAACTATGTGTTGATTAAAAATAACTAGCAAAATCCGATGAAATGATGCAGTAAAATTAATTTGTGCATCAAAACATGGTTTGTTTTACTTTTATAATAAAAAATCGATCAAAAAAAGGTAAAATAAATTTATAGATTTATTTTTTCTAATGTTATTTGTAGTATATAGTACATGCGTGAATGTTAAGCTTGTACATCTTCTATAAATGTGTGTGACTGAAAAAGTTAGACGTGTGTTCCAGTAAAAATTACATTTAATCAAAAGTAGCCGTTCGATTTTACAATAGTAAAAGGCCATGATCGAAATTAGAAATTATATAAGGACCCTTGAATGAAAAAATAATCTAGAGCTCAGTGATAGAGTTTTGGTCGCCGACACCTCAGACTAAACTGGACATCCAAATTTCTATCGAAAGACATAGTCTCTATCACTCGTTAGAGATTCTGCCGTAACCGGCCAATTTACCTATTTACCATGTTCATAGAAATTTACAATGGATAAGTTCGCCCACCCCATATGACTTGGCCTAGGAATAGTTCTCTAATTTCGTTCTTTATCACTTACAACTTACCCAGATACAGCATGCCATAAGGCGGTGACAAATACATTTATTTGAAATAGGCTCCTCTCTTTTTACCGGTAGAAGTCTCTTTTTACCAGTAGAAGTGTAAGTGTGTTCCTAAATTTAGCGTTCGAGATCTTTTTCCCTCCTGTCAATGCAAACCTATTTATATACAACACTCTTTGAAATCTTGTCTTTATTTATTTTTTAATCTCCTCTCTTCTTTTCTTTTTTTTCATCTCTCTCCTCTCTAGCTCTAACTCGCAAGGGAAAAAACCAGATCCAAGCTTTATAAAAACCCTAACTTTGAAATCAAAAGAACCTTGTTGGATCTGCAACTTACAAATTAGAGTCTAGGGATTATTTGAATCTTCGAAATTTCATGAGATGTCGAATCCAACTGTTTCCACGGTTTATGTTCATGTAGTTGATGCTGTTGTTAGTAAGTTGAGAGAAGAGTTCATTAATGAAGGTGTTGATGATTCTGTTCTCAATGAGCTTCAAGCGGTAACTTCTTTTCTTCTCTTGCTTTCAAAATCATTTCCCCCTAATCTTTAACTGTATGTATCTTTGATTAAGAACTAGGTTTTGGTTGTTTTTTTTTCAAATTAGGGTTTAAAATTTAGATTTCGTTGGGGTTACACTGTTCTGGATAGTTAGTAAGGGGGATTGCGTTGGCTGTATTTGCGAATTAGGAGTGTTGATGTGTATTTTGAATGGGTTTGAGAAGAGGATGACAGAAAAACTTATATAATGATGAACTTGATCGAAGATATGTCGGTGGTTCCTGACTTGTTCTGAGCTTGACCTTTTTCAATCATTAGTAGGGGATTGTATAATACGGGGAAGAGGAAAGATAGTTTTTAAGGAATTGAACCTAAATTGGGTCCTTTTGAGGGCTTCTTTATGTTATGGGTTAAAGTGTTTTAGCTCGTTCACTACTCTTTTAAGATTGTACTGTTTGTGAAGTTCATCGATTCTTGCCTAAATTTGATTGTATCCACGGAGTAGCCTTGACTACCTACATATTGTGTCTTTAATGATGCATCAGTGGATGGTTGTATGCATATTGTAACTTTAGATATCATCTATATACAGAATATATGTTTATCAGTCTAGCTATTCCTTACAATATATATGGTTGTATGATAATACCGCCAGAAACCCCTTCTTCCTGTATACATTTGTCAGTTTTTAAGTTCATCTGCAGTAATATACTGGTTCATGTTTTCATTCTGGTATATACTAGATGTCACGCTTCACCTTCAACACAATACATGTTGGATCATTGATTGTTTCTTTATTAGGCTATGATTCTTAATGCCTTCTAATACACCAATCTTACTCACCAGCTATGGGAGTTAAAAATGATGCAATGTGGGGTTATACAAGGTCAAACTGATAGAGCTCCTAGAGGACCAGGTTTTCCAACCCCTGTGCATGATCTGAATGTACCATATGAAGCCACTGAAGAATATGAAACTCCAACTGCGGACATGCTCTTTCCACCGGTATGATTGTTGGTTTGCTCTGAAATGTTGAAAACTGTTTTTTATGGCAGTCTGCTCCAGCACTACTCTGATTGTAACTTTTTTCCAGACTCCTTTAGTAGAGACTCCTGTTCAGACTCCTTTGCCTGGTGAACCCGGATCATATCAATACTACCCTTCAGGTCAAAGTGAATATGTGACAACTCCTAATACAGGAGCTGTTGCAGCTGGAAAGCCTACTTCTTACTTGGTATTACTTCTTTGGATGTCTATAAGATAGCATTTTTGGAAATTAGTATATTCTTTTAGCACTTCTTCTGCCTGTGGTTCAGATAGATTACGGTAACCCCTCTTCACTCTCGTCCAAAGGTGAATGATGAAAGTAAGGGAGTTTAGAGCGTATAGTTCTATTCATATGCATAATTGAATTATCTTTCCCTATTGCAGCAAGAACAATCTCCGGCGACAAATCAGAGGCCTCTTGGTGTTGATGTCAATGTTGGTAAGTGGTTTCTGGGTAGAAATGATATTATACTATCAGTGCGTCGCACGTGATTTGCCAAAAATACTGTGTATGACCAGGAGCATTTACAGTTATAAATCGTCTAATATCTCTTTGTAACCAACGAGTCTAATTCAAAAAAAAGAGCAACTTAAATCCTGCATTTCATTGCACTAGTCCCTGCTTCAGAATCTCCGCCTAACACAACAGCACTCCTTACTGCTGATATTATTGCTCATATGAAAGTACATGTCTGGGGCTCGAAACTATTTAAACCATGCCTATCTTGTGTGGACACTAATTGTTTTCACCACTCATATTAAATAATCTTAAGTTTGCCGCCCCACCATTTTTTCCATAATGATTAGTTTGTAGCAGCCACTTAATATGCTCAATGATGTAAATAGACAGAACCACATGGCACACTTGTCTTCCATTTCAAGTGATATTCGTTTTGTTGTCTCAGCATATGAGGAAGTCAGGGAGGAGGGAGGAATATCTCAGGCACAACCTCCCACCAAGGTAATTGCCATGTCAACTTTTTCGCAGTAATTATGTTTCCTGATTTGCTGTGGAAGTACTAGAACCAACGTATTGGACATTGGGGAAGTTACTGTTTTCTTCTTGTTCAGGATTTCTTCATGCCTCCAGGGAAAAGGTCAAAGGTTGATTGTCCTCCACATCTTCTTCCACTTGGATGTATTCCTCAGCAAGATGGGTCAACAGATGCTTCTTTGGATTGTTTACTTCAAGAAAAGGTCAGACATTTATTTACTTTTTTGCTATTTGTGTATGCATCTTCGGTGTACTCCAAAGGTATTTGCAAGATAAGTTCAGCTTCATAACATTATAGCGCCAAAGTAAACAAAGAAATTTAATTATGAAAACCTTACTTACACTTGCTTTCATAGCTTGATCACGTTGTTGAATATTTATAAATTCACAAGTACAGTATGTTCTAGTCTTGAAAATTTGTGGAAGCCGATTATATCGTTTAAGCTGGGGTGAATCTAGGATAGGTTTCTGTTTCAGATTAGATAGATATCACGTAAGTAAACTGAAGCTTGTTCCCTTGAGGATTAATTCATAGTCATGCACACACTTGTACGATCACATAAGCATTTACTTCCTTTGATTTGGATGGTATAAGCATATCCTCATCATCAGAACTCTCATCTTCACTAACAAATACACCAAACTTATCACCAACATTACCAGCCACCCCAGAACTTGTTCCTGCTCCCCCAAGTTCAACTGTAGCAGCCTTATTCTTCCCATTATCTACAGCAATACATCTATCCATTACTACCTACTACAGCATCAAGATGAACCCTCTGCATAGGAATTTCACCTTCTCCTAAAGCATCATCACGAACCTCTTTGTCCTTAATTCTTTCTTCTTCTCTATCTAACATTGATCAGGTTAACATCATTTGCAGCCATTTCAACATCTGGTACTCTTCTAGATGACTTCTCTTATGGCTCTACATTCAGATACCATATGCCCCACAATACGACAATGGTTGCAGAATTTTGGGATTTCTACAGGTTGATAGAAGCTCCCCATTTTGATTCTACCCATATCTTATCAGGAATTAGTTTTGCAAAGTCTACCTCCATTAATATTAGCATAGAAACCAAAAAAATTCTTCAAAGTTACATCATCGACCTGAACAGGTCTTCTACTCCTTTCCCAGTAGACATAACCACTTTGTCATCCAGTATTCCAAGCTCAGACCAGGTAACCTCACCCGAACAAAAACATATAGAAATCCTTTGATTATCTGGTTTAAAGTTTGGCTCCCAATCACGGATGCGCACAATTTGATCCCCCACCTTCCATGTTTTTTCATTCCATACATAAGCCTTATCTTCTTCATTATCAAGCTTAATAGCAAAAAATCTTTTATCCAGTGTCCCCAACAGACAACTGTTGTTAAGTTTCCGTTGTTCCTTCAACATTTTTCCAGCTTCCTCAAATTTCACTTTCTGTAAATCCAGCCTACCAATAAGGTTTAACCAATGGATCATCTTTACCTTTTTTACCAGCAGAAGGTAAAGCAGAAACATCAACTTTCGAAAATTCAAATTAGGCTGATCTACGAATTTCACCAGAAACCCTAGATTCACTTATACTTACACCATCCTTTCAAAAAAAGTGGATAAAAACAACAGAACTAATCAACCAATCATGAAATCGTACTCAGAAACCAATAACCCCGACCAAAAGCACCTGAAATTAATGAACACAAACCCCAGAAATATGAGAAAAACGAAGTTTGACTTTGGTCAACGTCACCCAACTTACGCTCTTCAAAGTACCGCCAATTGTTCTCTTCCAAAACATAACATATCGATAATGATAACAAGCTACTAGTTAATATTTGGGTAACAAGTCTTAATTAGGCTACTCTGATAATTTGCATCTGCCACATAATGCATCTTGCCATATCTGGTCATGGTCTGTGGTGATAGTGTAAAGATGTTTTACAAGAGGCTGCGAGAATGATGCATTGTCCGTCGCGATAAAAGAATGATGGGGAGAATCTCAACTGAAATGTTTTGGTGTATTACTGATATATATTAAGTGAACTACTCTTCATTTTTATTTAAGCTAATGTGTGATGTTTATGCAATCAATACTACTTCTATAACTTCGTATCAAATTTTCAGTTTTAGTTACTAAACCAATTTTGCACTCTTTCCATGATGCAGGTTCCTGCTACAGAGAACTCACTGAACGAAGTTCGTGGCAGCTCAAAACATCAAGAGAGACAAAGAGCTGATGTTGCAATTGCTTCGTTAATTAAGAGGAGGGAAGGTGCTTTAACCATTCCCCAGCATGACGGCTTTGATGATGTTTATGACAATGTAAGTAAAAGCACCTCTTGTATAGTTTTTAGTTTAACTTCGTAGACTTGTAGTTATATGTGTGTTCAAATAATGGTATCTTTTCTTTTCCAATTAATATGGTGGATAGGGTGTACGTGTTGAAGACTACAATACGCCATCAAGTTATGGTAAACTTCTACTAATTTATTATCTGTTTTTATTGTAGTATTTAATTCGCTCTGTGGTGTGCTATCTGAAGTGGTGCATTACGGATCTTAATGGGGATTTTAAAATCAGAAAAAGTATAACCCAGTAAGATTCTCTTGTTGCAGATCCTGTTAACACACCAGATGCGGGAACCCCTAAGTCAGGAAAACCAGAAGGAGAAGAGGATGAGGAGCCACCTTTGAATGAAGATGATGATGACGACCTGGATGATCTGGACCAGGAAGATGAAGAGCCTAGCATAAATCATTTGGTATTGGCTCAGTTTGAAAAGGTACACCGATTTTCCTAATCCATCATAGTATTAGCCAGGAAATGTTTCTCATTTGGTAAAAACAATAGAACGTCATGATGTTAGAATTACATGTAGCCTTTAGCTTTTCAAGTTATAGTTGATAAGCTTAGAAATTATATTGTCACTTCTTACAGGTAAGTAGAACGAAGAGCAAATGGAAATGTATTCTCAAGGATGGCATAGTGCATTTGAACGACAGGGATATCTTGTTTACAAAGGTGCGTTTACTTCTCACTTTAACTGCCGTGTACTTAGTTCGTTTCATGTCTTGTCTGATCAAAAGGGAGAAACGTCAAAACATTATAGGTGTCACATGAAAAACTTTGTGAATGACCCTAAACGAACAACAAATGAGTCCAAAAACTTGTGGGTGATTTGGGTAGTTTAGTTAATAAGCAAGGCCAAGGCCAAGGCCGTGGAAACTGCTATCAGGAAATGCGATGTGTTGGAGGATGCAATTTCTGCCCTTGCAATTAACTCAGCTTAAAAAGATTGTTCTGAAGTTTGCTTGATATATCTCTTAAACAAAAATTCTGATTTCGTTTTGTTGTTGAACATTGCAGGCTAATGGAGAATTTGATTTCTGAGAGACATCTATATTATGTAAGGTACACCTAGTTATGGAGTTTTAACTCTGTTTTTCTTTTGTTCTTTTGTTTTTCCTCGGCATATTGTATCTCTCAGATATTCCTTTGAGTTTCTTGTACACACAGAAACATGAATTTTTATGCTTCAAAAAAAAAAAAAAGAAACATGAATTTTTGGGAGAATTATTTGTTAGTCACTATTCATAGTAGTACTTGGCTGAAAATTCTGGTATTTGTTTTGAAGAAATTTCTTGTTTTACTGTACAATATTTTATACAAATAGAAAAGAATCTCAGTCAAACCAAAATATTAAGAAGTATTGAGTTAAAAAAACAAGGTGGACAAAAATGACGTGCATTGTCGATATTTTGAACGAATCCTATCGATAATGACAATAATAATAGTTGATTTTGATGCCTTTCTTTGTCATATTACCAACTATCAATAATAATTGATCCCTTTCTTCATCCTATTATTCATAATCATCCATAATTGGTGCTTAGGTCAAGAGACCTCTCCCACTTTGTTTTTTACACATGAATGAAGTTAACTTAAAGTAGAATCAAACTCTTTAGCTTTTACTTCAAAGGAAATCTGTGGTTCTCCAGACCTGTCAAAGGTTCGAAAAAGATGATACCCAGTGTCACCCATTAATTGGTAGCGGCAAATCTTTGCAATGATACGCGACTGGCTCAAATTATCGATCCTCATCGAGTAAAACCTTCATAACGAGTCCTGACCCGCTCAAATTAATCTTCGTAATGATTCCTGACCAGCTCAAATTATGGCTACTTACCAAGTAAAGACTGGCTCGTATTGAATTTGAAATAGAAAGGAATCGGGGCGATTTCAAATGCTCTGATTTGGAGGTTCCAAACGACTTGCATTGATGAGTGAAGTCTCTTAGAGCATTTCCAATGCCAAGAGTTTCCTTTTTTTTGTGGGTTTTCGTGACTAAAAGAAATGAAAATAAACTTTTTATTTTAACAAACTTTATTTAAATTTAGAAACAAAATAATGATGCGGACTTAAGATTTAAGGTCATGAATAAAATTTAATCTAGATTTTCTCCTTCACCTCTATTTAGTCATGTCATCTTTATGACCTTGATCCTTACATTGTAGATGAAAATTTTGTGAAAAAGGTCTTAAATCCTAGGTGTCGTGTTTGTCTAACCCGGCCAAATTAAGGCATATCCCAATTATTTGAGGTCTACTTAATAAATTAAAATAGATTCGTTATGAAGTAATTAAAAACACCCCTTACCAATCTATTTTTGTTAATGATTAATGTACCCCTCCTTAATTAGTGTTAACTAATTGTGTTGGTTGTTGATTAACTATGTTAGTTTTGAAATTAATTAATGTTAATGAAATTTCAAAACATGAAAAAAATTGAGAAAATTTGAAAAAAAAATTATGAACATAAAACTAGAATCAGTGGATACAATTACACATGTATGCTGATTCTCGGTTGGTGTTCTTCAATCATGAAGAACACAAGGAATCTATTGATATTTCTTTACATACAGGCCGATTGTGACAATCGGCCGATGTGGGTGTTCTTATTAACCGATTGTGCTACACTTGCATAAACAAAATTTTCATTCATAGTTTTAGGAAATTAGCGCATTACGTAGTTTACAAAATTAGCAATCATATAATTTAGTACGCGTACTCTTGAATCTCGCACATTAAAACATCGTTATGAACCTCCGAGCACGTTTGTTCAACACCCTATATTCCCTCGCATGCGCGGACATTTTTTTCTTCCTATTTTTTATTTTTGATAGGCTATGGAATCGTTCGACCTGAAATTAAATAAATTACATGTTAGTATGCAAACATCAAACAATGAGATAAGGATAAACATGCCGAACTACTCACTTTCTCTCTACGAGAAGCTTGGAGATGATGGTCGGCAACCATTATTCTAATTTTACAAAACTCTCGCATTCACTTTTGGTGTTGTTGAATCTAAATGCTAAGTCTCTCTATTTGTGATGTTTAGGATTCCCAGTGCTCTCATAAAAGAATTATTTAACTCTCTTCCAAAACAATGAATAAATTTCATCCGGAAGTTCGTGAAAGACGGGAATGAAAAATTTAACGATCTCCATATCTTCTTCCAGTTCTCATGCCATTTTTCCAGTTTTGTTTGAGTAGTGGATGAAGTGGGAGTCAATAATAGGTGAAAGTTTGGGGAAAATTGGCTCTGGAAACGAGGTCCTCCTTGTATATAGGAAGACCTAATGGCTAGTTTTTTTCGAAAAATTCAAAATATGGGTAATATAGTTTGGTCGGTCAATATATATGTACACGTCGACCTGTTGTGGCTTATCAAAAATGTTGAAAAAATGGATTATTACAATCGGTCGATATATGTGTCCAATCGACCGATTTCAAGGTAAATGACAACCAGAAAATTGGATTTTCCTATAACAATAATCGGTCAATATGTTTATCCATATATATCGATTGAATCCTAAAAATAACCAGAAAATTAGCATTTCTTCTACCTAGAATCGGTCGATATGGTTCCCCAAAATGACAGATTGTAGCCTATAAAACCAACAAAAAATTGGGTTTTTCTCAGGCCCCATAATCGGTCGATATGAATGTATATATACATCGATTATGTAAGCCTGACAAACTTTTGACATGTTTGCCCCAAAATCGGTTGATACTTATGTCCGTATAGACCAATTGTAAACTTGTAATTTCTACCAAAAACCATAATCGGCCAATATATGTATCCACGTCGACCGATTGTAGCTTAAAAACTTCTAGAATACCTGCACATTTGGCCCAAATTGTAGTTCTTTTGTCGTTTCTTAGCCAAAAACAACAATTTTAAAATTTATCAAATTCATTCACTCATAAACTAACAAAACTAACATGTTTTGATTCGACCAACGAACATAAGTTAAAGACATAAATTTTGACTTCATAGCTAAAGACAAATTTTAAAAAACAAGAATCCATTTATTCATTTCCATAGTAAACATCAACACCGCGTTCACCAAGACCTCGACCACCTCGACCTCGTTTGACAGGTCGTTGTTGAGCACATCATTATGGATGCAGCGGATATTATTGAAAAGAAAGAAAAAAAATAGTTTTGTTCATTTCTCGATTATTCCTATGAATAACAACTATGAACAAAGATAATTATTTAGACCTCGATTTCCCGACTATAAATAAAATTCAGAATTAAACTTGAACAAGTTTAATAAAATAATTTTATTAATCAAATTCAAGTGTGTAGAACAATAACTTGAAGACTTTTATATAGATTTTGGTAAAAATCCTAACTTGTGCAACAAGAAAGGATGACAAAACCCAATAAACAGACTCAAGCCCTAATTTGCTATTTTTGACGAATTTTGGACGACCTAAAATAATGAAAGTACTCGTAAAATAAAGCTATTTGCCGCTAATGGCGACACAAACGAACTCCTAACGAAGAAGTTATTAATAAAACAAAAACTTCCTAAAATAGCAAAAATGCATTTGGTTAAATTGTGAAGACCATGCGACAAAGTGGCATGTCTTGATCGTTGCCCAGTTTTCCATCAAAATGGACCCCTCTTGAGCTAAATTAAGACACTCGGTTTTTTCTCCTCCAAATAGGCTATAGCTTGCTCGTCTGCATCATTCTCCCGGGGTTGAGATAAATTCGCCCTCGAATTTTGCTAATCTTCTTCATCTGAATTATCTCTATGATACAACACCAAGTTTTTGATATTAAAAACATCAGAAGTACAGATATGGCTAGGCATCTTCAACTTATAGGCATTTGGATTAATTTAACAATAATTTCCACTGAACCAATCTTTCGTGCCTTTAGTTTGTTATTCTCACCCACAGAGACACGATCCTTTGTTAATATTGCCCATACAAAATCTCTTACTTCAAAATTTACATCTCTGCGCTTTATATCTACCGCCTGCTTATACTTCTCATTATCCCGAAATAACTGTTCTTCAGCCAACTTGTGAACATGTTGCAACTGTTGGATACGATCTTCAGCTCGAGCTTTAATTATCTTCAAATCTGGAACAAGTGCTAAATCTAATGGTGCTCGTGGGTTGTATCCATAATCAAACTCTAAAGGACTCATACCCAGATTATAATTCGCAGATCGATCAAACGCAAACTCATCTTGACAAAGTTTCTGATCCCAACTCTTCAGGTTTTCTCCAACCATACATTGCAGTATATCACCCAATAAACGATTCACCACTTATGTCTTTCCATCACTCTGAGGATGATATGCACTAACGAAAGTAAGCCTTGTGTTAGCTAACTTCCACAAAGTCTTCCAGAAATAACTCAGAAATATTATGTCTCGATCAGATACAATGTTAACTGGTAATCCATGTAGACGATATATTTCTCGGAAGAATAATTCAACTACCTTTAACGCGTTAGTAGTCTTCTTGCAAGCAATAAAGTGTGCCATTTTAGAAAAACGGTCAACCACTACAAATACTGAATCATTACCCCGTTGATTTCTTGGTAAACCCAATACGAAATCCATACTCAAATCTGTCTAAGGAGACTTGGAACTTTCAACGGCATATACAAACCTGCATTAGACGTTTTTTTCTTCGATGTTTGACAGATTCGACATTGATCAACAAATCTTCCGACCTCACGTCTCATTAAAAGCCAATAATACGATTTCAAACAAGTAGAAAAGTATTGTTCCTTCCCATATGCCCTTTGTCATGTAACTCTTTGAGAATTTTCACTCGGAGACTTGAATCTGGAATACATAATTGATTTCCCTTGAAGAGAAAATTATCATGCATATGGTAGTCACTTTTCGTTCCTATATTGAGAACATCCACAATCTCCGTGAAATATGGATCAGTTAGAATAAAATGAGAATATGAATCGAAATCCAATACCCAAGTTCTCATAGTATTGAGTAACAGACTCTACGACTTAAGGAATCAACAATTTGATTCTGCGATCCAAGACGAGTAATCAAGGTTAATAAGTTATCGCCAATAATAACAAACAAGAAGAACCATTAAGGTGAGTTAGATGAATTTATAAGAGGTGAAGATTGTATTCCATTCATGAATGGGATCAGGGAAGAAATTCTTGAAAAATTTCAACAAGTCTTTTCGAAGAAGTCACATCAGCTTCTTGCTAATCGGTGCTCGCTTAGAAAAGAAAATAATAGCGAGAAATACAACAACATTGAAGACTTGTTTTTTTTTCATGAGGATGAAAAAAATGAAGTTATCCTTGAGAGATATTCAACTCCGATCTTTGATAAATATCCCAATGATGAGGAGGATATGAAATTTTCTTCTCAAAAAGGTGAAGAACATCCTGTTGTTGACAAGGAAAATTAGTCCCAAGAAGTTTCACATGATTTGATGGAGTTTCATGGTGAGTAATCTAATCATGATAAACTTGTTTATTTGGTAATTCCTGATATTGATGAGTTTTTTGTGCCCGGGAGTAAACTAGTTGTTGAATGTTGTGCTACACAAACGGTCTCCCATATCTACCATAACAAGGGAGAATTTGTTGATTTATTATGAAGATCTGTTTTGGGTTTCCATCATGCCCCATGCTTTTATACGGTGCATAAATTATTTTTTTGCGGCATCAATTCATGTGTATGAAGATTGTCATCAACGAATTACAAGTGCAGAACATGGTACCGGCAAGATTCGAGGACGAATCTTCTCCAACACCGGTAGAGTAATGGAGCGAGATTTATGGAAAATAAATATATTATTTTATTATTATTATTTTTATTTTATTAATGATATTTTTAGTAGAAAAATAATCAATTGTTGGATTTATTATTTAGGGTAATATTGGAAGAGTCTATAAGCTAATAGTTTTAATAAGTTAGGAAAGTTTCCTAAAGGTAGTAGATACCTTGGGAAATAAGTTTTTCATATTTTTGTTAACTTTGGAGTTTTATTTCAATAGGACTTTCATTCTTTTAGGTAAACTCAAACTGAGTCTTACTATCTTCGACACTGTTTTCTTCAACGAACATCACCTTATTTACCCGATCTCCTTTATGTCCGGATTCACCACACTTATTACATCGACCTCCAAAAGTGTTGACTGGAGTTTTATTTGGTACAGACGCAGAATTAGGTTTATTAGTTGTACTAGGTGTTGAAATACTACGGTTACCTGTTGGAGATGCTGCCACATTCATACCCGAATTTGAACTTCTACACCCCACTTGTTTTCTATCTTCCTTGCTTTATGATGTGCATCTGAAATAGTACTACAGTCAAACATGTTGAGTGTATCCTGATATTTTTGAGGGAGACCACCAACATAACGAGCGACTTTTTACGCATCCAACTCTAACAAGTCGTTAAGAGTAAGTAGTCGATAAAACTCCTTAGTGTACTCATCAATTGAACGTGCTACTTTGCGTAGGTTTTACAACTGCTGATATATCATGCCAATGTGGTTATGTGGCAAAATTATGCTCTTATGTGTTTCTTCATCTTCTCCCATGAGACTAACTTCTCTTTTCCCTTGCGACTGCGTTCTAGTTTGTGTTGTTTCCACCATGAGTTAGCTCTCCTACAGTTAATAGTTGTTACCAACGAAACCCGTTTATTATCTGGTACATCTTTAAATTCCAAGACATCCCCAGCCGTATTCAACCAAGAAAGAAACTCTTCTGGTTCTAAACCACCATAAAATTATGGAATCTTTACTTCTATTCCTGCCTTCCAGCGACCAGAATCTTCTCGTCGGATTATTCTATCTACACGATCAGATTTTCTTCTTCATATTATTCATGTCGTATGTTACGTCAAGTCAGCATACCTTGTATTTCTTCTATTAATTCTTCTCTCCATATATTCAAATCTTCTGGAACTCCTACTCGACCTCGACCATGAACATGACCAATTGCTAATCTTGGTGGCTTCTTATTAACCCTAGAATCAAATTTACTCTCATAACCAACTGATGTAGCGGATATTATTGATAAGAAAGAAAAAGATTGTTTTGTTCAGACCTCGAATTATTCCTAGGAATAACGACTATGAACAAAGATAATTATTTAGACCTCGGTTTCCCGACTATAAATAAAAATCAGAACTAAACTTGAACAAGTTTAAGAAAATAATTTTATTAATCAAATTCAAATGTGTAGAACAATAACTTGAATAATCTTAAATACACTTTGGGAAAAACCTTAACTTGCGTAGCAAGAAAGGATGAAAAAACCCAATAAACCGACTCAAACCCTAATAAGATAATTTTGGAAAATTTTGGTCGACCTAAAATAATGAAATTATTCTTAAAATAAAGCTATTTGCGGCAAACGGCGAACCAAACAGACTCCTAACGAAGAAGTTATTAATAAAAAAAAAACTTTCCTAAAATAGCAAAAACGGCTGTTTGAAGCCCTAAACGATGGAATTTGGCTAAATTCTGATAACCATGCGACAATATAGAATGTCTTGATCATTGGCCCGTTTCCCATCTAATTGGACTCCTCTTGAGCTAAATTACGACACTCGGGTTTTTAGCTCCAAATAGGCTATAACTTGCTCGTTTGCATCAATTATCTTCTCTATCATGTTGGTCATCTCTTTCTTGGCCCTGAGCAATTTTTTTTTGCCCCTTCTCCCCATATATAGGACCAGCTTTTTCATCCTCCAGACTGTTGTATTCCGCAATCTTCCTTTCATTCTCCTCAACATTTTCTTCTCTTCCCAAATAGGCTTTTGCTTTCTTGATCAAATACGTGGTTCGTCTTTCCTATTTTCATTAAAAAAAAAATTTAACAAGTCATGCCAAAACCTTAACAAACCATAAGATACTACAATACGTATCATAACACTGAGAGCTCTATCTTGGTCCTTGATTAAGGGCCTCCCGTTTATTCGTATCACACGAGTATGGCACCAGGCCATGTATGCTGGAGATACCTGGTCAGTTCGTAGACCTACCCATTTGAATTATAGCATACGTCCTATCTTCCCAATCCGAGGATGATGGTAAAGGGTCGTGAACAACCACAATTTCGTTCTCAAAGGACTTACAGGAAGACTTGTCCAATTTATACTTTTTTTCAAAAGAGATGATGGAGATCTCTTGTACACCATCACATTGTACTTTCAAGGAGTTGTATAGTACATATCCTTTGGGGTGAAACAGAGATCCAAAAAAATGTTGTTCCTCGTACCCAACCATTCTTTTCTTTGCTAGTTCTTGCATGTAAGGGTTAAAGATAACATCCGTCGTTGTCAAGTTTTCCAATTGCTTCCTCAAATCCATAAATTCCTGCTGCAAAATCTTCGTCATCTTTCCGTTGAAGGAGTATTTGTTTCCAAAACAAGCATCATTCCTTTTTTTTTATCTTTTTTTGATCGGACCCTCTAGCAAACTTTGGGAAGTGCAAGTATATCCACACATGCATCAACGTAGTATTATAGGTGAGAAAAAAAGAGAGTAGTATAAACAAAATACAGTAAATACAACACTTGAATTACCTGGAGAAGAGCTACATTCTCTCCGAATTTGTTAAACATAGTAAAACTTGAACGATATGCAAGAGAGTGAATAATGAACTAAAGCGTTTAATTGAATAACATGTTCATTTCTTTAGGTTACATACTTAACCAATAAGAAAGGTTTATCTTATCATGGATTTCTCAAAATCCATGGAAAATATAGAAGAAATCAAGTAAAGAAAAACCTAAAGATCGCGATGATCAATCGAAATTCCAAGCTCTAACTCCTTGCTCTTCTGGTTGTTATAAAGCCTCTCATTTTTTGTTCTCTTGGAAGCCTTCTTATATAGAAACCAAGTATAGGAGTGATCAGGCTCAAATCCTGTTCATACTTGGTTTTGGAACTTACTGAAACTATAAACTAACACAAAAATCCGTCAAAAATACCTAGGTGATCACCTAACTTTCTGTATTTCCTCGCTCACATACCCCACCGATGAAACTCAAAGTTTCTGAATTTTGTTTTCTGGGATACCTGACCTCCCGTGAAAATTCAAAGTTTCTGAATTTTCTTTTCTCATACACCTGACCATCCGAGACACATAAGTTTTCTCGGTCACCACCATGACCGAGAATACTACGAACTTATTTTTCTTCCTTTTTGTCGCAAATCCTTCATACGGCTTGGTCTTGGGTCCTTAGACACTTATATATTCATTCCATTGATTCATTTAAAGATATTTCCATTGGTTTTAGATGGTCAACTTATAGAGACAAATAAAATGGAAAATAAGAGTAATACAAGGTAATACACATAAATCTAGCAAATAAGTACAAGAAAACGATAATAAGAATATGTAAGTTGTGCATTTATCAACAACATATGATAAAAAACAATCGAATTCAAGTAAATTTATAAATACCAAGTTACAATCGTCCATCACTATACATTCACATCCACCGATTCCTTGAAATTTACATTACATGATCGGTCGATAAAGGTGTGCATATCAACTGATTCCAGGCTAAAAAACCTCCATAGAAATTGGGCATTTTCTCCACACACAATTGTTCGATATAACCACCAATATTGAACGATTATGTCATTTCACGTACTTTATAATTAGTCTATGTGGGTATGTACATCCACCGCTTCTGCCAAAAAAAAAACCAACATAAACATTTGCATTTTCTTCAAAACAGGAATCGGTTGATATGAATGCCCATATCGACCGATTATGGATTGATGTTCTTCAACCACGAAGAACATCAAGTATAATCGGTCGACGTTGCATGAACATCGACCGTTTATTACAAGAACTGGTCAATGTGGACATGAACCTTGGTTGATTCTGGTTAACACGGAAAACCCGGACTTCATAATTTTAATTTTTGAGTGTATGCATATTGATAAAACATATTTAAGAGGAACAAATTGATAGAAAAGTACATGATTCGAGCCATTTGTTATGCTTTTATTGAGCTCAGAGTTTCTTCGTCTTCTGTAACCTCACGTTTTCTTCTTCGATTGTTTATTTCGAATCACTTATGCAACTTTTGGATTACTTCCTCTAGGTTTAAGTACTTCCACCATGATGTTTACTCATTTTGTCATTGTCGTTATATAGAAAAAACAAACGATTGATCGTTTTTTGAATAGTCGATTATCGACGATGTTTTAATTTAAAAATGAAAAAAAAGGGAAGAGAAAAAAATTCGGTTGACAGAGAGGTACGAAAATGAAAATTATATTAGAGTATCATATTTTATTATTAGGTTTTAATATAAGGTAATTTGGTAGTTTCACCTTTTTTTATACACCCCTTATCCACTCATCTTGGTGGACATAAAATTTGGTAGGCCTCAAATAATTGGGATATGCCTCAATTTAGTCAGGCTTTTTATGACTTTGACCTTGCATTGAAGACACACTTAGGCTAACCACTATGGTATCTTAAATCAAGATTCAAGTTACCAAAACCGTGTCCTATTCCCATGATTCAAGCTATTGTTCAAAACTATGCTGGAAAGAGAAGTTGAATCAAGTTTGTTGCACCAAATGGCTTGGCGCAAGGAAAAATCACTTTTTGAGCCTAATGGTTGACGCATCAAATGTAAGCCATCAGATTTAATTTAATGAGTTCAAATCTAACGTCTCATCTATTTGCGCCCAATGGTTGGGCGAATCAATCCTGAACCATCAGATTTAATTTTATAAGTTAAAATCTAACAATTCATCTATTTAGTCCAACCATTGAACACAATACGGCTAATGGTTAAACACAATGCTTAAATCACCAAAGTGGATAGTTTTTGATTTAAACCAGACGTGACATCCAAGTTAAATCTTGATTCAAGTTGTCATAGTGGTTGGCGTTAGTACCATAATTGAGGAAAAAAAACTTCTCGTCTTTCTTCCTGTACAAAGAAACCCTGAAATAAAAAGACAAAAATTTAAGCAGTCGGCATATTCCTTGTAATATTTATTTAATATAATATTTATTTTATTTTATTTTTAAATATCTCCCGATTGATGGGAATATTCTCCGGTTAAAGATTCATCTTTTAAAGCATCCATAAGGTAAAATGTAAATGCTATCCTAGAAATTATTTTTAGCAATTTTGGATGTCGGTCACAGTGGAGAAGTTGTATCCTATTTCTCTAGCGGAGGTTTGTATATAAAAAGTGTTCCAATTATGCACGGTGTTTGAAACAACACAGTTCCTGACGGTGTTTAAAATAGCATTTAAAAGAATTCCTGACCGTTTTAGCGAGATTTTTTCTCTTTCCTTCACCACTGAGGGTGATTCTGGTCTTCACCTTGTTTGGTGATTCTTTCCTTCAACCTATCAATCTTTCTTCTAAATCACACAGGAATCGTCTACTAGATTCGTTTTTCTGTTGTACATCACTTGTTTGGTGATTTGTTTGTTAATCTTTTTTTAGCATCACTGGTTTCTTTCATTGGAGTTGTTTTTTCTGTTTGTGCTTCTCAACCTTGATGTATTCTGCTATGGAAGGTAATGAAGAAGCATTAGGTAATGGATTAGATGATATATGTCTACCTTAATGGAGAAATCTGTGGAATTTGAAGTTGCTTTGGATGATTCGTCAGCTGCAGCGCTTACCAGTTGGAATAATAATTTGGTTTTTGGAATCCATAATGGGAGGGAATACTCTTTCGATATCTTGTATAAGGTATTACGCAAGTCATGGAAACCAACTGGAGATTTCTACCTATCAAATATTGGAGCACAGACTTATCTCGTTAAATTCGACTACAGATGTGACTTAAAACTATGTCCTGCGTTTTACCCCATGGTCGATTAATGATGAGTTAATAGTAGTGGAGAAAGCTGAGCAACATAAGGTTGCTTCTGATTATTTGTTTAGCAAAACAACATTCTCAGTCCAAATCCATGGTTTGCCTCCTAGTAAGTTGAATGCTTATCAGGTAACTAAATTGCTGCTCAGTTTGGTACTCCATTACCTGTTAGCAAAGAAGATGAAGCTAAGTGGGACAGGTTTGCCAGAATAAGAGTGGATATAGATTTAACGAAACCACTACCTAGGGAGGTCAAAGTTATTCTGCCATCGAAAAAAACTGCATAATCACACTGAGGTATGAAAAACTACCTAGATTGTGCTATTTTTTGTGGTTTATTTGGTCACTTGATGCGTCAATGTCCAGCTCTATCAAGAATCTTTGAAGAAGCGAATTTAGAGTCCGAGGAAGATTTCTCTGAGAAGATGACTGATAAGGGCATAACAAAATACACAGATGAGCTTAGAGCTTTCTTCAAACCAAAGCCGGCAGCAAAGCCAGTCTTTCACCTCAACTCAGATCATGGAAACACTAGCTCTGGCAGCTCAACTTCCACCAACAATCTAGGGGTCAGCCCACGTCTTCAGAGTGACGCAGTCTCAAACCCGTTATCAACCACAATTCCTCCTTTTTTGGATGCGAGAAAACCTGCAGAACAACCTACTCATGATAGCATTCAACAACCCATCACAACAACCCATCACACTCAGTCAAAGAACAATCACCTTAGTTCCACTCCAGCTGTCCATCACATCCAGGATCTGAACCCCCACCTTAAGAATAATCTGTTACCTGAACCCAACTGCCACAATAGTTGTGGGGTGCTGCATAATAAATCACTGCTCACCCAAACCACCCCATCACCAGAAAAAGTAAACCATTCAACCAACACTAGGACCATCTGTATTGAACCTGAATCCCATCTGAGCCCCCCAACCAAATCATTAAACCCCATTCCAAGGTCTAAACCTAATCGTACTGTATCACCACTACCAGAACTCACCCCCTTTTCAATTTCCAGCCCCACTTCTACTCCAGCCAACACTACCATCAACCATCAAACACCCATTGAACTACTTAATTCTCATGATATTTCTCCCAACTCAAAAAAAAAAAAATGGAAGCGCAGAGCCAGAACTTTATCAGATGTTGAGAAAATGGTTTCAAGGGAATCCATTGGAAGGAAGAGAGGTGATGTGTGTCATAGATGCATAAATTAATTATCTTATTTTCTATTTAATTAATAAATAATACTCCCTTTGTTTCAGAAAAAGAGTTACTTTTTCTATTTGCACGATTGTTAAGGCAAGATGAGAGAATAATTTTTGTAATTTATTTCTAGATTTATCCTAACAAAAAGTTTAATATTACATATATCTTTATAATGAGAATAATAACATTTCTTAAAATAATAAAGGTAGTTTTGAGAGTTTGTTATATTGAAAATGAAAGTAACTCTTTTGTTGGAACAAAAATTTAAAGAGAAAGTAACTCTTTTCCTGAAACGGAGTGAGTATAATTGAAATAAGGTTCGATCCTTCAAAGAGCTAGGAGCTTTAGTTGTCAAAAAAAGTCATAAAAGAGGGTTTTGTAAAAGATTTAAGTAAATAAAAATAAATAGCAAAACAATTTAAGATGATTAGGTTGAAAACAATGACGAGAAATATGATCAAGGAATCCTTCTTCGTTACTAAATATTCATTAAATTATTTTATTCACCTATTATGGTTAATCACAAATTATTATCAACCGTAGAATAGTAACTAGCTCCGTGTTATCCCCTAAATTCCTTATATCACTGAATACGAAAGCTCTCCAATACCAGATTCTATTCTCCTAAACCACCTAGTAGTAGCTCACTCAAGGTGTAATTTGGTCGAATGCATTATATTTTGTGAATTTATAGGTTGATCCTAGTAATTAGATTCTTAGCTCAAGGTCCACTTTCTAAGGTTGTTTTTACTCGCAATCGCTAGGGTTGTTTTTCTCACAATCGCTTTACAGAATCCATCTACGAGGTTTTACGATTTCTACTTGTGTAAAGAAATTAGTAGACTATTACACTTATCTTCCAAGTCTTTACTAGACTTAGATTAATTATTAAAACAATTCAGTTGGCTACCTAAATAATTTTAGAAATAATCTTATTAATTAATTTTAGTAAAAACAAACAATAATTATGTGATGAACTCAAAATAGATTTTATAAAAATTTAAATCATATTTTGAACTAGGAAATCATCCTCGATCAATAAATAATTAGCTACACATAATGAAGTTTATAGAAATCAAAGTAGAGATAAGATAGAAAGCAAACTACAGACGAAGAAGAAATTGCGCCGGAATCGCCACAAATCAACTATTTGTATATAAATTGGCTTTTAAGTTTCTGAAGTTCTCTGAAGAATTTCGTCGAACAGCCTATGTGCATAAACTCGGGGGTGAGAAGGTATGTTATGGTGATGATTTGAGCCTCTATTTATAACAATTCGACCCTGCAAATTTGAATCTGATCATTACCAAACAATTCTAAAACGACTCAAACAAGGTTTAATCTCCACCATTCATTATTAAAATCACAACAAAGGGACCCCTTGGTGGCTGTTTTGTAGCTGTGATGTGTATCCAAAACCGAGTAGAACTCTGAATTGTCTCACAAGTTTTAGAATTAAACTCCAATCCAAGTTCCCTAGCCGCCTCAAACTCTTGTTAGCACCTCTTAATCTTCTCCGTCATTAAGATCAATGGTAGAAGGTCCTTTCTCATTGCTCTGTTTTCTCGGTTAACTTATTTTTGCTCTCTGATAAGTACAATCGAACCCATATACTCGAGTTCATCTCTGCCAGCATCTACTCGAACCATCAGCTGCCACAACTTTTCTCATCCTGTTCAACTCAGGAAAACCTAACTAAAACTTCAATGGAAGCGACCATAGTTCCCAGCTCCACATATCCACAGACCCATTGATTCCATTCAATCAATCACCGATAGTTACCATCCATCTCTTCACTGCCATTAATCCATCAATCACGTCAACGGAAACCCACCAAGCACCAACGCCATCAACCATCAGAAACAACACTCCATTCCATAGATTCAGAAGCTCCGTCTTCTTCTTTTACTCGAGTTTACAGCCAACCACCATCAATCCAGACTCGAACGCATCATGTTTACTGCCATCAATAACTGCCAGCGAAAATGCAGCATCTTAAATATATCTATGATTACCAAAAATCTAGCATCTTTAGATCACAACAAATATAATCTGAATCATACAAAAGTTTGATACCATATCATAAAATCATCCTATATTAACCTTTAAAAGATGAAAATAGATCAAAACTTGAAAAGAATTGACTCAGACATTTAACGTGGTTCAACAATATAATTGTCTACATCCACGGGTAAAAAGATTTGTATTTTTATTATTCATCATTTTACATTACAGAAGAAAAGCATATTATACAATCATGATCATATTAATCAAGGATCAATCAAACTAAATTTACACAAAATCTCATATCTAAACTCTTGCCTATGATTCAATGCCTTCAGTCCAATTTTTCTCCTGATTTTTCAGCCCCTTTTCCTGTTTATGAGCTTGGTATTCATAGCCAATTTGATGGGTCCCTCCAATTTGCCTTTCCACCCATTTATTCTTATTCATCTCTGGTGCGAAATACAGTCCCGTAAAACTTATTTGTAATTTCCGCAAGACCTGATCATGCTTCCCGCAAGTCTTAGCGTTTCTCACTGGTTATCCCGCAGCTCTTCGGCGGTCTTGTATTTAAGTTAGTTGCGGACTTATTTGAATCATAACACGTCTGACATGTAGCTCTTAAAAGTGAGTCGTCATTCTTTTAGTTCTTTTTGTTCCGCAGCTTGTAAATTTGATATGTGTCCCTCATGCATCAACGCTCATCATTACTTCTTTATTGTGTCAGATTTTCCCGCAACCTAGTGTCGGTCAGGAAGCAAGGCTATCTGTTTTGAGCAGTGTGCCTTACTTTCCCACGACCCACGTGTCGATCATGCATTAACGCTGTCAGGTTCAAATCTTATCAACTTTGCAGCTGTTAGTTCAATGCTTTAAAAGGCTTTGTTTCAGTGTTTCTCGTCCCATTGTAACTCGCTCCTCCTCCGATAGTTTTTGGACACGCATATCTTGGATTTTATTCCCTCAAAATATCATCACAGACTTCCTCATCATCAATAATCAATCATTCAGTCACCGGAAGCAGCTATATCTCCCTGTTTAACTCGCGTGACTGAGATGGAGAAGAATCTGGTGCCCTTAAAAATATTTGAATCTCAACTGCCCCTTAGCATATGAAAGAGTGTCAATAATAGTTCCCATGAAATGACTATTTTACCCTTAATTCTCGTTTTGCTCATAACTTTTTCATACGCCTCAGAATGACCTCGTTCTTTCTCCGTTGGCTTCGTTTTTTCGTTCTCTACATGACGATAAGAAATCCTGGATTTGGACAAGTTTCACCTGGTCTTTTTTCCCTTCTTCACTTGTAGCATTTCTTTTCTAGCACAATTAAGTGTCGATTGACTTCTTTGGATGATTTCACCTGATAAAAGATAACTAAACAAAAACTAACGTAATATACAACAATTCCCAAGAAATCTAACAAATAAGTGCATGAAATTAACACTTTAAATATGTAAAATAGGCACTTATCAAATTCCTTCACACTTAGCGTTTGCTAGTCCTCGAGCAAACTATATATCCTAAACTAACCTAAAATAAAACAACTCCCTTTCGTTGAGGATACGGTTACACTTAGCATGTGTAACGATCCTCTAAGCCCCTAGGTGTCCGTAGTGGACGAGTTATAGTCTCGTGAGGGTTTACAAGAGGTATACCCACAAAACCTACTCCAACTTTAAAGTCACAAGCATCCAAAGATCTATGCGGAAATAAAGTTTGTACGCACTAATAATAAGAAGTTATAAATGCGAAAGAACATTATTCTCATGCTTAACTCTTGAGTTAGGAGAAAACTACCATATGAAAGAATCCAGGTTCGAGAGTGACCGAATAAGCATTCTGCCTCACCAATAGGATTTTATGAATTTGACACTCAAAATACGCACTTTATGGTTCTCATGTATGTGGCAAGAATGAAGATAAAAATGCTACACACGTTCAATGATGGGAAGGAAAGGTAACCTTCTGAATTAGATGAAGATGTTATCCCATAGAACGTGGGACAAAAAAGAACCTTTTTTTTCTTCTAGTGATCTCTAAGAAAGGAAATCAACCATTATGCAAGGATGGGAACGCTTACTTACCTTCTCACCTGATTCACAATCAGCACACTCCCACAATATCCAATAAAAACGTCTTCGGTCTTCAAATATTGATGATGAACTCTTGAACTTCTTAGAAATTCAACAAATTGTAACTCTTTTCCTCAATTCCTTGTTGCTTGAAACTTATTTATAGATTTCTTCTTCCCCACGGCCTTATTGCATAAAAAAGAAAATATACACTAAAACAATTGTCAGTTTTTTTTTTTTCATTTTTTTTTTCTGTTTTTTTTCTTTTTACTTTTTCAATTTTTTTTATGTGAATATGCTAAAATTGAAATACAAACTAACAAATGAAACTAATGTGGCCATGAGATAAGGATTTTACCACTTGATTCTTCACAAATTGTATTGCCTCAATATCATGAACTTCACTAACTCTCATCTTTTGCTTACTTTCGCTCTTGTACATTAGTCTTCAACATGTATATATAATTCTTCTCATTGTATTGTTGCTTCACTTGAATATAAAATTTGCTCTTTCTTGTATGTTGCTTGTGAACCTTGAACGTCTTCAAATTTCCTTCGAATTTGTGATGCTCCGCTTGTTGAGATTATGTGTTTATATTGCTGCTTTGTGAAGAGAATGGTGCCAACTGCAAACAAGACTACAAGATATTGTTAACAATTCTGATGACACCCTTATGATTGATAGAAATAGTACTCAAGAGATCAAAAGTTAGTGTTGAAGTTGGTGCGAGGTTGGGTAGCTCATCATTCTACCCGAAATTTGTGCAGATGAAACACTCTAAAAGGAAAATTGAAGGTTTGGTGCCTTACTCATGGGTATTGAATGATCATCTTCTCTAATATTGTATTCTCTACCGACGGTTTAAGTCCATTTTTGTCATCTCTAGCCTCTCAACAACTAAGCAACCAGAATATAGTTCTCTAATATTTCTAAGTTCAGTTATTTCGGTAAGGACTCGTATGTTAACTTAGCTAGAAGTGTACAAAGTGACTCTAAATTTTCTAAAAGTTGGGAGGTTTTCATACAAATATGTACAAAAAGGTTAAAAATTTACCTACAAAAGTGAAAACTCTAAATAAAGATTAAAAATGTTATATGCTAAATACTCCCCCACACTTAAACTTTACATTGTCCTCAATGTAAATGACTCCTCCAATGTAAAATCAAGATGGGAAATTCTTAATATGATATGCAAAACTAATAAAAATCAAAAGACAAAGATAGAAATACAAAACCAATGGGTTGCCTCCCATTCAGCGCTTAGTTTAACATCCTCATCCTGACTTGGCACCTTTTACTTTACTCCTCCACAGGGAGCAAATCCTGAAAAACTAAGCACATCCACATTCACATAAGCGACGTTTTCGTGGTATGGCTTCAATCTATGGTCGTTGACCTTAGAAGTTTCCCCATTTCTGAGAATAGTGATATGCACCATAAGGATAAACATTAGTAACAACATATGGTCTAATCCATCTGGACCTTAGCTTCCTAGGAAATAGCTTAAGACGAGAATGAAATAAAAGAACTTTTTGTCCTACAACAAAATTCTTTCGAGAAATCATCTTGTCATGGAAAAGCTTAGTCTTTTCCTTGTATATGCGAGAATCCTCTTAAGCATCATTACTTATTTCCTCTAGTCATTTATTTGTAGTTTCCTATGTTTTCCTGTTTCGTCATAATCCATGTTGCACATCTTTACATCCCTCAAAAATTTATGTTCAAGTTCAACCGGGAGATGACAAGCTTTTCCATAAACCAATCGATATGGAGACATACCAATCAGTGTTTTGTACGTCGTTCTATCTGCCCAAAGTGCATCGTTGAGTCTTAAGCTCTAATTTTTTTCTTGTTGTGTTGACCGTTTTTCCAGAATATAATTAATCTCACGATTTGAAATTTCTGCTTGCCTAGTAGTTTGTGGATGATACGGCGTATCAACCTTGTGAGTAATGTTGTACTTCTTGAGAAGAGCATGAAAGGATTTCTGAAAGTGTGAACTTCCATCACTGATGATCACACGTGGTGTGCTATGTATAGTGAAAATATTTTCCTTCAAAAACTCATAAACAACTTGAGAATCATTAGTAGGGGTGGCTTTAGCTTCCACCCATTTCAAACATAATCCACAACAAGAAGTATATAAAATTTTTCCAAACGAATTAACAAAAGGACCCATAAAATCAATTTCTACAGTAATAATTGGTGTGAGTGGCATTTGATTTTGAACACCTAGATTGCCCGTTCGTTGACATTTATCACATGATTTGAAAAAAGTATATGCATCCTCAAATAAGGTGGTCCAATAAAAGCCACTCTCAAGGACTTTGAGAGCGGTAGTGTAGAACCAAAATGACCACCACAAGCATAAGAATGAAAAAGAGATAAAATTGATTGAAATTCAGTGTTAGGTATGCACCTACAAATAATCTGGTCAACACCGTATTTCCACAAGTAGGGATCATCCCACACATACTGCTTGGATATTTTCTTAATCTTTAGCTTTTGGAAACTAGACATTATATTAGGTACTTGTCCCGTAACCAAGAAGTTCACTATATTAGTGTACCAAGGTGTTGAATCTTCTATTGAGAAAAGTTTTTCGTCTGGGAAACGATCTTGTAAGGGGAGTTCTTCCTTGGAAACAACAATTCTACTAAGATGATCTACAACTGTATTCTCAACATCTTTCTTGTCTCTAATTTCAATATCAAACTCTTGCAATAGGAGAATCCATCGTATTAATCTTTGTCTTAGATTCTTTCTTCTTTAATAGGTACTGAAGGGGTGCGTCATCAGAATATACAATAACCTTTGTACCTACTAAATAAGATCTGAATTTCTCTAATGCAAATACTATAGCCAATAACTCTTTCTCGGTAGTACAATATTTGATTTGTGCATCGTTTAGGGTCTGATAGGTGCATAAATCATACATTTTAAGTAGTTTTTCCTGACCCTTATTTGCTATATTTGAGTGAATTACTATGTTTTATTATTACTTTCGAAGTTTAGTTGTCTTTTCAGGTTACAGTTCAGAAACCTGCAGAATGGAGCTGTATGAGAAGTATTACCGAGGATCCAGTAAAACTCTTCTGAATTTAGGCCTTTCACCGTCCAAAGTGTAGGAAATTGAATTACAAAGCTAACGGAGAAAGAACGAGGTCATTCTGATCTCGTATGAGGAAGTTATGGGCAAAGCCACAAGGTGGCAAACTAGCTTGTGCTGCTAGCGCCCAGGCGCTAAGTTGGCTGAACCGTAGGTGCTAAGGTGCTAAGTGGTTAGTTGGAGGTGCTAGAGTGGTTTGGTGGACTAGTAGCTAGCCTTGGTGGAGTAGTAGCTAGCTTGGGGAAGTCATATGGGATTAGGAAATAATTTGGAGTTGCTATATCTTGTTGGGATGGAATAAGGAAACTTAGCACATTTCCTAATTCCACTAGGATTGTGAAAGTGGCTAACTCAAGTTCTATAAAAGGAACTCAGGCCTTTCTCGTAGCAAGCCTTTTGGAGAGGTAGCTATAGCACATATTGGAGGTCCAAGGGATATTTGGGGGTCAGGTTTACTATACAAGGCAGGACAAAAGTCTACTCACGTAAGGAAAGCTAAAAACGCAAGGATTCTCGCTTGGGCTGGAATTTCCCTCACGTATAAGAGGTAGAAGTTGGCTGGAAATAGAACATCATCTAGTTCACGTTATCATACAGGAGATTAGGTTTTGAGGAGAAGAAAGGAGGCGTAAGAACACAGCAAAGGAAAAGGGGACAACGCAACTTGAAGGCTGGCCACTTTTTCATACAGGCGATTCTGCAGAAACAATTCTTAAGCTATCTTTCCGGGTTTGATTGTATTTTATTTATTGATTTCCATGGGTTTTGAGAAATCCATGATGAGCTAAACCCCTCTATATTGGTTAGGGATGTAATCTGAAGTTGGAAAACATGTTTATCAATTGAATGACGCATGCTCACATGTTCATGTTGTTTTTAATATCGTTCATGTTCTACTGATTATAATGCCATGTATGATTGATTGCTTGTTTGTTTAAGTTGTAAATTAGATAAGCATGCATTTATATCTACAACTAAACTGGAGTTTTCGATCCGGAATTGTCGAAGGACTCTGGTTACAAGTAGTATAGCATATTTGTTAACGATACTTAAAATTGCCATGCAAGTATGTGTAGAAGCTTGACCTAGGTTGAATCCGAGTTGCACTTTGCGCCGGGTTACTTAGAATAACCTCAACTCACAAAGACCATTGCTTTCATTGGGTTGAACTTGTGTGGTGTATTACACCAAGTTATCCGGTGTTAAGGATTCAGAGAGTGGCGCGATACCCTCTCTGATGATATTAGGAGTTTTGCCGGAGTAGACCTGCGATAGGATGCTTTAGGTTTATTGGTGTTACTAATGCATGAACGTTGAGTATGCTTTGATTGATAACATGTTGGAAAACTGACGATGAATTCTCTAACCAATACTTCTCTCTCTGATATTCGTTTTTATTAATCTGCTTTAGTTTGTTTTAGTATAATTTAGTTAAAATCACAACAAAAACCCCCCTGTTTACTTGCGTAATTGAAAGTAATTAACAATCACTAGCCTCTCTGTGGGAACGAACTTGTTCTTATTTTCTATACTTTAATCTATTTTGGAAGAGTAAGAACTCGATTATTTTGGTTGATTACGACACGACCAGGGTCCTAGATGCATAATAAACCACATGTGACCGCTTGTCCACTTTCTGACCCAAAACTGCTCCGACTGCATAATCACTTGCATCACACATCAACTCGAATGGAAAACTCCAGTCAGGTGACTTGATAATTAATGAAGTTGTCAACAATTCTTTCAATCTGTCAAAGGCACCTTTGCACTCCTTGTCAAAGTTAAAAGTAACCTCTTTTTGTAACAATTTACATATTGACATTGAGATTTTAGAGAAATCTTTGATAAACCGCCTATAAAAACCTGCATGACCAAGAAACGAGAGAATCTCCCTCACCGAAGTGAGGTATTGTAAGTTTCTTATTAAGTCTATCTTTGCTTTGTCTACTTCGATCCATCGAGAGGACACAATGTGACCAAGCACTATACCATGGTTAACCATAAAATGACATTTCTCCCAGTTAAGAACAAGATTAGTGTCTATGCATTTTTTTAACACAAGTTCAAGATTTTCTAAATAAATATCAAATGAATCACCGTAAACATTGAAATCATCTACAAATACCTCAATGATGTGTTCCACGTAGTCAGAGACTATACTAACCATACTTCTCTAAAAAGTGGCAGGCGCATTACAAAGACCAAACGACATCCGTCTATATGCAAACGTACCAAAAGGATAAGTAAAAATAGTCTTCTCTTGATCCTCCGGTGCAATAACAATCTGATTGTAGCCCGAATAACCATCCAAAAAGCAATAATATGAATGTCCCGCTAACTTTTCGAACATCTGATCAATGAAAGGAAAAGAAAAGTGATCCTTGCAGGTAGCCGAACTAAGCTTTATGTAGTCTATGCATATTCTCCATCCTGTTTGAACTCTTGTAGTAACAAGTTCCTCATCTTTATTTCTGAAAGTAGTGACACCAGACTTCTTTGGTACCACATGTATCGGACTAACCCATTTGTTGTCAAAAATTGGGTAAATCACCCCCATACTTAGCAACTTGAGGATCTTTTTATTCAAGACCTCCATCATTGGGGAATTAAGCCTACGATGAGCATCACATACTGGCTTAACATCATCTTCCATTAACATTTTATGCATGCACATGTATGGACTAATGCCTTTGATGTCAGCAATTGTCCAACCAATGGCCGTTTTGTGTTTTTTCAGAACCCTAATCAAGCGTTCTTCTTGTATGGAGGTGAGGTTCTTTGCAATGATCACCGGAAGCTCTTTTTTATCACCCAAGTAAGCATACTTTAAGTGATCGAGAAGAGGTTTTAATTCTAGTTTAGGTGCCTGTACAATAGAATAGAAGGTAAAGGAACCTCATCAGTTACGTGTAAGAAAATATATGAAATATTACCCATTTAAGCTTTTTGTAATGCCGTCAAGGAACCACACATCTCCACTAGCTCTTTGTATAAGTCAACGTCCAAGTTCGGCTGCCCATGAACGTACAATTCAATGCTATTACACAACACAACTCCAAGTTCATCTTTGATGTTCAAATCAAACATTTATTGTGCTAGCGAACCAATAACATCGATAGAGAAAGCGGAGTGAACATCACTAGGATAACACATGGCTTCAAATATGTTGAAACGAATAATATCCTCATCAAACTCTATAGTGAGTGTATCATTATCAACATCAATCTTCGTCTTTGCAGTTTTCATAAACGGTCTCCCAAGAAGTAACGAAGTTGATGAACTATTTTCTCCATTCTTCATATCCGCAGTATAGAAATCGACTGGAAAGATTAACTCATTCACTTGAACCAACACGTCCTCAACGAATCCCTTAGGATATATGTTGGACTTGTTTTCTAATTGAATAGTAATCCTTGTCTCTTTTAAAGGTCAAAGATTCAAAGAATGACATAACACTTATGGATGCTCCCAAATCAAGTAAAGCACGCTCAAACCTCTTAGTACCAATAGTAATTGGCACCGTAAAGCCTCCAGGATCCGTACACTTTGCAGGCATCTTCTTTATCTTTAACAACATAGCCGTAGTACTCTTTCCTACCTTAGTGACTTCATTAGGAATCAACCTATCCTTCTTTGTACACAAATCCTTCAAAAACTTGGAATATCTAGGTATAATTTTGATGACTTCAATAAATGGGATGTTGATTTGCACCTTATTAAAGATATCCATGATATCCTTATCTTGAGCTTTTTTCTTGGATTTGGCAAAATGACTAGGAAAATGAGGTGGTATGGTAAAGGTAGGAACCTGTCTTTAGGTTGGCCGGTTGAGATTGGCTTTTCCTTTGGCATGACTTCTTCCTCTACTTCCTTTTCTACGTTACCAACAACCTTTCTTGTTGTTTTTTTTTTCAACTTGCCTTCCACTTCTTAAGGTTACAACGTTGACATGCTCTCTTGGGTTCACAATAGGTTGTGATGGCAGTTTCGTTGATGCTTGCGCCTTCATTAGATTCATATTGGTTCCCATTTGCCCCATTTGAGTCTGCAAGTCCCTAATGGATGAGTCGGTTCTCATTGCGTCAGTAAAATTGCATCTTGTTTTTGCATCAAATCCTTCACCATCTCTTCTAAACTGGAAATCTGAGTCTGTTATTGGGGTTGAGTCTTAGGTTGGAATTGTGTTTGTTGAAAACCACTTTGTCTCCCATAAGTTGGTGGCATAGGAGCTGCAACTTGCTTGTTCGTATAACTGAAATTTGGGTGATCTTTCCAACCTGGATCGTAGGTATTAGAATACGGATCATACCTTGTCTTTTGATTAGGGAAATTTTTTTTTACCTCATCCTCCTCTTCATAGAAGGAACAACTGCAGAAGCTATACGTTGTACCATCTTTTCCACACTACCCATTCTTTGCTCTATATGTGAGAAATCTCCCATATCGTTGACTCATCTGATACTTGAGTCATTTCTTGTATAAAATTGTTGAGCATTCGATGCCATACTCTCAATCAAACTAGTTGTCTGCGAGATCGTCTTTTCAGTAAGTGAAGCACCATCGACTGCATCAATCAAATTCCTCTGCTCTGGAAGTAATCCTTCATAGAAGTATTGAATGATGAGTATTGAGGATATGTTGTAGTGAGGGCATCTTGCCATAACCTTTTGTACCTCTCCAAGTATTCATAAAGAGACTCCCAAGTAATTTGAAAAATGCCGCTAATCTCTTTACGAACATCGGTCGCCTTAGAAGCAGGAAAATACTTCTCTAGAAATAACTTTTTCATCTCAGTCCATGTTGAAACACTCCCTCGAGGAAGTTAATACAACCACTCTTCTGCTTGATCTGTTAAAGAAAATGAGAAGGCTTGTAACATAGCCTTATAACTGTCTTCGGTACCTTGCCTAAGACTTGTCATCTTGTGGTGGAACACTTGAAGATGACGGTTCGGATCTTCGCCTAGAAGTCCCTTGAACTTCGACAAATGGTGAATATGATTCGATTTCAGCTCCGCTGTATCAGTTAGAGTAATACACAATGGATGCGAATCTAAGCATGGAGATATCAACTCTCGTAACTTCTTTTACGGAGGTTGAGGACCACCCATCTCTTCTATGTGATATCCCTCTTTGTCCAAATCTGAAAATTCACTTGGTGAAGAACTAGAAGGAAGCATAGTGTCCACTGCTCGAATAAAGTCCTTTTTTAGTAAAGTGCTTGGTCGAAGACATATACCAATGTGACTTGGTTTGCACTCTTTAAGCATTCACCAAAGAGATTGTTCATGAAACCAAAAATATCTAGAAAACAAGGTAAAAAACTAAAAATAAAACTAAACACAAAAATAAACAAAAATAAATAACAACTAAAACCAATTGTTCCCCGACAACGGCGCCAAAATTTGATGCGTGTCGTAGGTGCATAAATTAATTATCTTATTTTCCACTCAATTAATAAATAATATAATGAAAGTAAGGTTCGATCCCTCGAAGAGCTAGGAGTTTTAGTTGTCAAAAAATTTCACAAAGAGGGGTTTTGTAAAAGATTTAAGTAAATAAAAATAAATAGCAAAACAATTTAAGATGATTAGGTTGAAAACAATGATGAAAAATATGATCAAGGAATCCTTCTTCGTTACTAAATATTCATTAAATTATTATATTCACCTATTATTGTTAATCACAAATTATTACCAACCGTAGTATAACAACCAACTCAATGTCATCTCCTAAATTCATTATATCACTGAATACAGAAGCACTCCAATACCAAATTATATTCTCCTAAACCACCTAGTAGTAGCTCATTCAAGGTGTAATTTGGTCGAATGCATTATATTTTGTGAATTTATAGGTTGATCTTAGTAGTTACTCTTAGCTCAAGGTACACTTTCTAGGGTTGTTTTTACTCGCAATGGATCTACAAAATCCCTCTGCGAGGTTTCACGATTTCTACGTGTGTAAAGAAATTAGTAGACTATTATATTTATCTTCCAAGTCTTTACTAGCATTAGATTAATTAACAAAAAAATTCAGTTGGCCACCTAAACAATTTTAGAAATAATCTTATTAATTAATTTTAGTAAAAACAAACAATAATTATGTGAAGAACTCAAAATAGATTTTATAAAAATTTAAATCATATTTAGAACTAGGAAATCATCCTCAATCAATAAATAATTATCTACACATAATGAAGTTTATAGAAATCAAAGTAGAGATAAGATAGAAAGCAAACTACAAACGAAGAAGAAATTGCGCCGGAATCGCCACGAATCGACTATTTATGTATAAATTGGCTTTTAAGTTTATGAAGTTCTATGGAGAATTTCGTGGAACAGCCTCTGTGCATAAACTCGGGGGTGAGAAGGTATGTTGTGGTGATGATTTGAGCCTCTATTTATAACAATTCGACCCTGCAAATTCGAATCTGATCATTACCAAACAATTCTAAACCGACTCAAACACGGTTTAATCTCCACCATTCATTATTAAAATCACAACAAAGGGACCCCTTGGTGGCTGTTTTGTAGCTGTGATGTATATCCAAAACCGAGTAGAACTCTGAATTGTCTCGCAACTTTTAGAATTAAACTCCAACCCAAGTTCCCTAGCCGCCTCAAACTCTTGTTAGCACCTCTTAATCTTCTTCGTCATTAAGATCAATGGTAGAAGGTCCTTTCTCATTGATCTGTTTTCTCGGTTAACTTGTTTGTGCTCTTTGCTAAGCACCATAGAACCCATATACTCGAGATCATCTCTGCCAGTATCTACTCGAACCATCAGATGCTCCCCAAACTGCCACAAATTCCTTTATAAACCACAAACTCGACCACCATCACCGAGGATCAAATGGCAACATAACTCTTCTCATCTTATTCAAATCAGGAAAACCTAACTAAAACTTCAATGGCAATGACCACAGTTCCCAGCTCCACAGACCCATTGATTCCATTCAATCAATCACCTATAGTTACCATCCATCTCTTCACTGCCATTAATCCATCATTCACTTCAACGGAAACCCACCAAGCACCATCGCCATCAACCATCAATGAATGTTACCATCTCACCAAAAACCACACTCCATTCATGGCTTCAGCATGATCTATTAAGAACAACTCCAACCATTCGAGTCCATTCATTTATAAAGTCAGAAGCTCCGTCTTCTTCTTTTTCTTGAGTTTACATCCAACCACCATCAATCCAGACTCGAACGCATCATGTTTACTGCCATCAATAACTGCCAGAAAAACTTTAACATCTTCAACATATCATCACAGACTTCCTCATCATCCATCATGATGCAGCGGATAATTAAGAAAAGAAAGAAAAAAGAGGTTTCGTTCAGACTTCAAATATTCCAAGGAATATCGATAATGAACATCGATAATTATTTAGACTTCGGTTTCCCGACTTTAAATAATAATCAATTAAAATAATTCTTATTAATCAAATTCAACTGCTTAAAACAATATATGGAGGACTCTTTTATATACTTGGGGAAAAACCATAACTTGCTAGTCAAGAAAGGATGAAAAAACCCCTAAACCGACTCAAACCCTAATTTGCTATTTTTGGAAAAAATTTGTCGACCAAAAATAATGAAAGTACTCGTAAAATAAAATTATTTTATATAAACGGCGACCCAAACAGACTTCTAACGAACAAAAACTTTCATAAAATAGCAAAAACGTATGTTTGAAGCCCTAAACGATGAAATTTGGCTAAAATCTGAAGACCATGCGACAAAGTGGCATGTCTTGATCGTTGGCCCGTTTCCAATCAAAATGGACCCCTCTTGAGATAAATTGCGACACTCGGGTCTTTAGCCTCCAAATAGGCTATATCTTGCTCATCTACATCATTCTCCTGGGGTTGAGAGAAATTCGCCCTCGAATTTTCTTGGTCATCATCAGAATTATCACTATTATACGACACCAATTGTTTGACATTAAAAACATCAGAAGTCCGGATGTGACTTGGAAGCTTTAACTTGTAGGTATTAGGATTAATTTTTGCGACAATTTCCAAGGGACCAATCTTGCGCGCCTTCAGTTTGTTATACTCGCAAGCTGGAAAAAGATCTGTTGTCAATATTTCCCACACGAAATCTCTAACTTCAAAATCCACAACTCTGTGTTTCTTTTCTGCCGCCTACTTTTACCTCTCACTAGCTCGAAACAATTGTTCTTCAGCCAACATGTGAACCTGTTGCAATTGTTGGATACGTTCTTCAGCACGAACTTCAATTATCTTTAGATCAGAAATAAGTGCTAAATCTACTGGTGCTCGTGGATTGTAGCCATAAAAAACCTCGAACAGACTCATACCCAGACTACGGTTTACTAAACGATTAAATACAAATTCAGCTTTGTAAAGTTTCTGATTTCAACTCTTCGGATTGTGTCCAACCATACACCGTAGAATATCACCCAGTAAATGATTCACAACTTCTTTTTGTCCATCACTTTGAGGATGATACGCACTACTGAAGTTAAGCCTTGTATTAGCTAATTTCCACAAAGTTTTCCAGAAATAACTTAGGAATCTTGTGTCTCGATCACTAACAATTGAACATGGTAATCTACGTAGACGATACACTTTACGGAATAACAATTCAGCTACCTTCAGTATATTAGTAGTCTTCTTGCAAGCAATAAAATAGGATATTTTTAAAAAACGTTCAACAACTACAAATACTGAAACATGTCCCCTCTGAGTTCGAGGTAAACCCAATACGAAATCTATGTTCAAATCTTTCCAGGGTTGACTTGGAACTTTCAATGGCATGTACAACCCTACATTAGTTGTTTTTTCCTTTTGAAACTTGACAGATTCGACATCTATCCACGAATTTAGCAACTTCACGCCTCATTTTTGTCCAGTAATATGACTTCGAAACAAGTTGGAAAGTCATATCCCTTCCCATGTTCCCCTCGTCATGTAACTCCTTAATAATCTTCAATCGGAGACTAGAATCAGGAATACACAATTAGTTACCTTTGAAGAGAAATCCTTCATGCATAAGGTAATTACTTTGTTTACCTGAACTGATATCATCCATATGTCTCCGTAAAGTTTGGATCGATTAGAATATGGTCAGAATATGAATCAAAATATATTACCTCAGTTCGCATGTTGTTGAGTATCATACTCCTTCGGCTTAAGGCATCAACAAATTGATTTTGCGACCCAGCTTTGTTCAGTACAAAAGTGAATTATTGTAAATAACCAGCCCATTTACCATGTCTAGAAGAAAGTTTATCTTGACTATTGATGCGCTTCAAAGAATCATGTTCAAAAAACATAATTAACTCGTTATGAATTAGATAAAGATGCCAATGCTTCAAGGATTGAACTATAGCATAAAACTCCACATCATAAGTACTATAGTTGAGCCTAGCACCATTCAACTTCTCACTGACATACGCTACAGGTCGTCCTTCCTGACTTAAAACATCTCCAATTTCCACCTTCAATGCATCACAGTGTAGTTCAAACGGCTTGCTGAAATCAGGTAACACCAACAGTAGTGCAGTTATCAGCTTTGTGTTGACATCTTCAAAGGCTTCGTCATCTTCCAAAGACCATGAAAACTTTCCTCCTTTTATTGCATTAAGTAATGGGTTTTGTATAGTTTAAGCAGTAATTGGGATTGGAGTTGGGCTCCATAATGGTGCTGAAGTGTGGGATAAAGCGCCGATAAAAAGAAGTGAAACCATGGAAACTCCTTACCTCGTGTAATATAGTAGGTGTAGTCCAATTTCTCACATCGAAACCATGGAATCATCTACCTTGATTCCATCCTTGGTGACGACATAACCGAGAAATAGAACTCTATTTTTCATTAATGAACACTTTTTGATAGTCGTAAATAATTTATCCCTGCGTAGAAATGAGAGCACTTCTCGAAGATGTTGAACATGCAAGTCCATGTTAGCGCTATAAAAAAGAATATCATCGAAATAAAAAACCACAAAAGTATCGATAAAAGGTCTGAGTACTTGATTCATGATACACATAAATGTACTTAGCGCATTGGTCAACCTGAATAGCATAACCAACCACTAATATAATACTTCTCGAGTTTTGAAAGCAGTCTTTCACTCATCACCTTCACGAATTCTGATCTGATGGTACCACTCTTCAAGTCGAGTTTGCTAAACACCTTCGCTCCTCACAACTGATCTAACAAGTTATCCAATCTGGGAATTAGAAAACGGTATTTGACTATGATTTTGTTGATGTCTCGACTGTCAACACACATTCTTCACGTTCCATCTTTTTTGTCGAATCAGCAAGGCTGGTACTGCACAAGGACTTAGACTCTGTCGGATCAATCCTTTCTATATCAAATCTTCTACTTGACGATAAAGTTCTTCATGCTCCTTATGACTCATTCTGTGATGCGCTTTATTTGGCAAGCTTGATCCAAGAACGAGATTAATACGATGTTTAATGTCCCGTGGAGGTGGTAGCTCGTCCGACAACTCGTTAGGAAAAACGACAAGAGATTTGTAGCTTCTCCAGTAGATGGTGTAGGTGCAATCTTTTTACTGGGTACAATTACTATACGTACGTCGTTCCATAAAAAACTGTAGGTATTCTTATACCCGTCATGACTACTTTTCCTGTCAAACTTCCATGGACAACTTGATAGTTTTGTGACAGTGGTAAGAAAATTTCGTATAAGACTTGTGAAGATTTGGATTTAAACCTAGTTTCTAAGACTAAAAATAACAAAACTCAAATAAAATTGATAACAAGATTGAGAGAAAACTGAGGCTAAGATTCCACTATTTTCCAATTTTTAAAGTGATTTAATTCAATAATTATAGTTATTCAATTCTTGCATTTAGTTTGATTCTAAAATATTGCAACAAGTAGATTTTCAAAATTACAATTGTATAACGAAAATATGGAACATCAAAAACCTAGTACAAGCATGTACCATCAAAAGAAATCACATTTGTTTAATAAAAATCATTAAATCAATTTTTCACCAAGGTAAATAATCATAAAAGAATTGCATAAATTAATTAAATAAATATTACCACATAATTTTTTGGAAAAATAGCTTCCTTCGTCGCCTCAGAAATGGGGTTTAGCTCCTCATATTAATCACTTGCTCAAAATTATGGTTCATGTCTCAAAGTGTTTACAAATGATGAAAAAGGAGAAAAATAAAGAAAACAGTGAGTTTGCAACGTTTATAAGCGTTTATAAGAGCAAGGTTGAAGATAAACGTTGCAGATGCTAAGATATCCGTTGAAAATGGGTTGAAGAAACCGTTACAGTTGAAGATAAATGTTTCAAATACGAAGATATCCGTTGCAAATGGATGAAGAAACCGTGGCTGAGAGGTTGAAGAAACCGTTGTCGTAGCCTCTGTTTTTCGTGTTCTTCAGCAGCAGAGATAAAATCTTTTAAGTGATTTTTATCCCTCTGTTCGCCTCGTAATTAGAAGAGAATTCTAAACAAACACAAACAAGGATGACTCAACTAAATCAAACTTATTTAATCTAGCAAACAAAAAACATGTTGGCTCCACTTAGATTGTTTTTAACCAGCTTTTATTCTTCCAAAAGGCAACTAGTTACAGTTTTGGCGAATCTCTCAGAACGATCCGAATTAGATTAAGTCGAATAGAAACATGATAAGCTCTAAGGAACTTTGATAAACCTGCCACTTTGGCAATGTTTCCTTGGGTTACAAGGAGTATCGAATCAACTTAAGATAATCTTCCTGAACTATAAGTTAGGCTAAAAGAGTAACCAATACAGTCCTTTTCAATGACTTTCCAATAAGCTCGATAGCCTATCGGTCTTCTTTCTAGTCAAATTTTAAGGATTAGGTTCGTGTTAGGTAACGTGTTCCTAAGGCGTGCAAGAAGGAAACGGTGATGAAATCCGAGTCCTTATCTTATATGGCCAGTCCTTGCCCTTTACTAGAAAATAAATACGTATTCAGTTCCTCAACATATATACATACGAAGGAATACAGTAAACCCACTTGCAGAGGATTCGTGGGTTGATCGAGTCTTACCTCCCGTACCAGACGAGGGATGAATCGGTTGTAGTCGACTCTGGCCACCGACTCCTGTGTCAGTGTACGAACCCGAGGGGCCGAGACAATATCGTAATTGTCGTCCTTCCCTGTTGCAGTTTATATTTAAATTACCTTTCCGTAGGGTTTAAAAATAATGATAAATTCAAAAGTCCAAAGTCCAAAGTCCAAAAATAAGAAAAAAACAGAAAAATTCCTAAAATAATTACAAAAATAATAAGAATTTCCTAATACAATTTTCTAAGAAGAAAAATAAAAACCCTAAAAAAAATTAAAAAAAATTAACTAAAAAAATAATTTTGTCTTCTTTTTCCATTCTTTTCGATTTATCTTTGATTCCAAATCTTTAATCAATCAATATAATCTTTGGCTCAAATTTCTTTTTGATCCAAAACCTGTAATACAAAGAAAAATACCTAAAAACGTAAAATAGAACAAATAAAAATAAAAATCTAACTAAACTAACTAACCTAAAAACAAATCTAAAAACAAGTACGCGTCCACGGCGCCAAAAATTGATAGTTTTGTGATAGTGGTAAGAAAAGTTCGTTCAAGACTTGTGAAGATTTGGATTTAAACCTAATTTCTAAGACTAAAAATAGCAAAACTCAAATAAAATTGATAACAAGATTGAAAGAAAACTGAGGCTAAGATTCCACTATTTTCTAATTTTTAAAGTGATTTAATTCAATAATTATAATTATGCAAATTTTACGTTTAATTTGATTCTAAAATATTGCAACAAGTAGATTTTCAAAATAACAATTGTATAACGAAAGCACGGAACATCAAAAACCTAGGCCAAGCATGTACCATCAAAAGGAACCACAATTGTTTAATAAAAAATATTAAATCAATTTTTAACCAAGGCAAATAATCATAAAAGAATTGCATAAATTAATTAAATAATATTACCACATAATTTTTGGAAAAATAGCTTCCTCCATCGCCTCATAAATGAGGTTTAACTTCTTATATTAATCACTTACTCAAAATTATGGTTCATGGCTCAAAGTGTTTACAAATGATGAAAAAAGAGAAAAATAAAGAAAACAGTGAGTTTGCGACGTTTATAGGCATTACAGACTCACTGTTACAGAGCAAGGCTGAAGATAAACGTTGCAGATGCTAAGATATCCGTTGTAAATGGGTTGAAGAAACCGTTGTAGCTGAAGATAAATGTTGCAAATACGAAGATATCCGTTGTAAATGGATGAAGAAACCGTGGCTGAGAGGTTGAAGAAACCGTTTCCGTAGCCGCTGTTCTTCGTGTTCTTCACCAGCAACAGAGAAAAAATCTTCTAAAGTTGTTTTTATCCCTCTGTTCGCCTCCTGAACTCTCCCCAAAACTCTCTTTGCTCATATGTGTCTTCATCCTTCACTATTTATATCACATCAACTTAAATCTCGCAGCAGTTAATTTAAAATACTCGAGAATAATATTCTTCCAAAACACGAGAATTATTTCCTGTTTAATCTCCTTCACGCGTCTGCTAGTAGCTAACACACTTCTCACGCATAGAACACAAGTTTAGAAGGAGTCAAACTCTCTAAGACACACGCCAATCTTCCAAAAATAACTCGGATAAATCCCGAGAATATTTTTCTTGCCCTGTTTAACTCCAACTCGATGATTAGGCCCTGTATTGATTGATTCAACACCCACACCAACTTTGCTTAGCCCTAACAAGTCCATCCCAACCAAATCCAGCGATTGAATCTCCCCCAAATCGAATCCAGAAACTCTGAATTTTTAAAATTAATTTTCCTCCAAAATCTACTTCTCTCGTAAAGAAGAAGGGGGTGCCCCCTATCCACTATGGGGTGCCTTTATCAATTCTAGGTGCCTTTTATCAATTCTTAAAGGGTGCCTTTAGTAATTTTTTGAGCCAATTTTTCCAACAATGTTTATTTCCTACAAATACATAAAATAATACAATTAGTACAAATTGAGCATTAACAAAACAAATAATTTAGAACAATTTAGACACAAAAATTTGTCTATCAAGACCCAACAACAAGTGACAAACATCCATATTAATAACGTCACACCATATTTTATCTTTATATTTGTTACCAATTGAAAATGAAATCAAGCAACGTTTGTTTACTTTTACCTCATTCCCTTTCTTAATCCAAAAAAGCTTGCATGGATGTGGATGTGCCTTGGTTTCCATCTTGGATCGTTTCACGACCTCTTCATCAACAATATTCTCGCAACTTCCAGGATCAATAACTAGACGAAAAACTTTTCCTTCGATCGTACATGTCGACTGGAATATATTGTTACGCAACCAGTTGTCGTCCTCATCTTTACGTGGAGTGAGACAACTTCTTCTCACTACAAAGTTCACTCATTTATCTCCAACAACTACTTCATCGACAGGTTCAGAATCTTCCTCATGATCCTCTTCATAATCAGTTACCCAACCATCTTCTTCACGGTCGTTTTCAGTGGAAAATACCTTGTTCGCTCGTTCTGCTTTGTGACATTCATTGGCTTTGTGCCCAGATACTCCGCACTTATTACACCTACCACCAAAAGTGTTAACTGTATTCTATTAGGTGTAGACGAAGAATTAAGTTTACTAGTAGTACTAGGTGTTGAAGTACTACGGTTACTTGTTGAAGATGCTGTCACATTGATACCCCAATTTGAGCTTTTACGCCCTACTTGTTTCTGTATATGCCTTGCTTTATGATGTGCATATGAAATAGAGCAGCAATCAAACATGTTGAGTGTATCCTAATATTGTTGAGGGAGACCATCTATATAGCAAACGACTTTTTGCTCATCTGACTCTGACAAATCGTTAAGAGAAAGTAGTCGGTAAAACTCCTTGGTGTAATCGTCTATAAAACGTACTCCCTTGCGTAGGTTTTCCAGCTGCTGGTACATCAATCCAATGTAGTTATGTCGTAAAAACTTTGTTCTCATGTGTTTCTTCAACTTCTCCATGATACTAACTTCTGTTTTTCCTTTCGACTGCGTAACAGCTTGTGTTGTTGCTACCACGAATTAGCCCTCCCATGAAACATAGTCGCTACCAACGAAACTCGTTTGTTATCTGATACTTCTTTGAATTCCAATACTTCCTCAACCGTATTCACCCAGGAGAGAAACTCTTCCTGTTCCAAACCACCATGAAATTTTGAGATTTCTACTTTTATTCCTTCCTTCCAGCGATCAGAATCCTCTCGTTGATTTATTCTACCTTCGCGATGCCCTCTAGCAAAATGGTTGGCGTTAACATCTTCTTCTTCATACCGAAGGTTAACCGACCCAGCAAATCTTGGACGTCTTCAATGAATTCTTCTCTAGATCTCCATGGAACGAAACCTTCTGGACCTTCTCCTCGACCTCGACCTCGACCCTGACCGATTGCTACTCTTGGTGGTATCTTATCAACCATAGAATCGATTTTTCTCTGATACCAACTGATGCAGCGGATAATAAATAAAAGAAAGAAAATAAAGGTTTTGTTCATACTTCAAATATTCATAGGAATATCGACTATGAACAACGATAATTATTTAGACTTCGATTACCCGACTTTAAATAATAATCAATTAAACTCGAACAAGCTTAAGAATACAATTTTTATTAGTCAAATTCAACGGATTAGAATAATATACGGAGGACTCTTTTATAGACTTGGGGAAAAACCCTAACTTGCTAGTCAAAAAAGGATTAAAAAAAACCCTAAACCGACTCAAACCCTAATTTGCTATTTTTGGAAAATTTCGGTCGACCAAAAATAATGAAAGTACTCGTAAAATAAAACTATTTGCCACAAACGGTAACCCAAACGGACTCCTAACGAATAAAAAATTTCCTAAAATAGTAAAAACGCCTGTTTGAAGCCCTAAACGATGAAATTTGGTTAAAATCTGAAGACTATACGACAAAGTCGCATTCTTGATCGTTGGCCCGTTTCCAATCAAAATGGACCCTTCTTGAGATAAATTACGACACTCGGGTCTTTAGCCTCCAAATAGGCTATAGCCTGCTCATCTGCATCACATCATCATCAATAATCAGTCATTCAGTCACTGGAAGCAGCTATATTTCCCTATTTAACTCGCGTGACTGAGATGGAGAAGAATGTTGCAGCCACAAGAGGAAGAGAAGGTGGCATTAGTAACATTTAAACTTTGGCAGCCTTTAGCCAATGATATGGTGCCCTTAAAAATATTTGAACCTCAGCTGCCCCTTAGCATATGAAAGAGTGTCAATAATAGGTCCCTTGAAATGACTATTTTCCCCTTAGTCCTCGTTTTGCTCATAGCTTTTTTATACGACCTCGGAATGACCTTCTTCTTTCGTCGTTGGCTTCATTTTTTCGTTCTCTACATGATGATGACAAGAAATTCTGGATTTGGACAAGTTTCACCTGGTCTTTGGTCCTTCTTCACTTGTAGCATTTCTTTTCTAGCACAATTAAGGGTTGATTAACTTCTTTCAGATGATTTCAACTGATAAAAGATAACTAAAAAAAACGTAATATACAATAATTCACAAGAAATCTAACAAATAAGTGCATGAAATTGACACTTTAAATATGTAAAATAGATACTTATCAAGAGGCCCAACACCAATGGATTGGAGTCACAACTCCAAAATTCCTTCTAGGTCTATTGACAATGCAAAAGATGTGGCAACTGTCCGGAATGAGCAGCAAGGCCAATGTTAGTGTTCTAGACGAATTGTCGTGGCTTGGGGAATGGCCAGACAATTCGAACAATACGTTCATTCCTCAAATCTTTTAGACCAACTATTGTCTTCCTTTCTGAGACAAGGTTGACTGCAATGAGTTCTATTAAGCTGTTTGATACTCTCGGTTTTAGATGTTATCATTTTGTCCCAGTTGTGGGGTGAAGTGGAGGGTTGGGACTACTTTGGACTGAGGACATTGATCTTCAAGTAGTGAGCGCTTCGAAGAATCTTATTAACTGCACTATACCAGCTGCTCTTAGTGTACCTAAATAGAGTATTCTATGCACGTATGGACCTCCCAACCATGCTGATAGAAATGGATTCTAGCATGATTTTTCAGAACTGACTGCTAGAATCAACTCGCCATACTGTATAGTTGGTGACCTCAATGCAATTGCTTCAGTCAATGAGAAGAAGGGAGGGATTGATGGTTTAAGCTGCTCCAACAGAGAGTTTAAGAACTTTCTTCAAACTAGGGATGTGGTGGACTTAGGATCTAGTGGCCCGGCTTACACCTGGTGTAGTAGTATGAGCAGCAATGAACCGATTTACAAAAGACTTGATCGGTACTCTGTGACACATCTTGGTGGACTCTATTTCAACATGCTGTGGTGTTTACGCTACCTCAGTTAAGCAGTGACCATTCGCCTATTCTCTTGAATACTTCAAGGAGAACAAAACGAAGAAGTGATATTGTTTCAAACTCATGGGATAGTAGTGGTGGTGGTACGGTAAACAAGTTAAGGGAACTGGGTGGTACTCTTCTAAAATGGAGTAAACAGAATTTTGGTAACATTACTAGAGAGATTGAGAAGCAAAAGAAAGTGCTAATGCAACCTCAACAGGAGGTTCAGTCTAGAGATACTAGACAAGAACAGGTACTAGTTATCAACAGAATTGAAGAGCTGTTAACCCAAGATAGACTGTTTTGGGAGCAACGGGCTAAGTCGAAGTGGATTCCAAATAACGATAGGAACACAAGGACATTTCATCTTTCTGTGCTCCACAGACGAAAAAAGAATACTATTCACGCGCTTAAAGTTGGTGATAACTGGACGTCTGACAATGAACAAATACAGTCTTGTCTCATTCAACATTTCTCCAGTATGTTCACTAGTGATTCTGGTTATGAGGTTCCACCAATTAACATCTCATGCGACAACACCAAGCTCACGTGTGGCGAGAATCAGTCTATATCGGCTATTCCCTCCTCAAAAGAAATCAGTGATGTGCCAAAATCCATGGGCTCTACTAGAGCGCCAGGACCGGACGGTTTTCCTTTGTGTTTTTACAAGAGATATTGGCAGATTGTTGGAGGGGACGCCATCAAGTTGATCCAGTCCACTTTCAGCAGTGCAACTATTCCGGCAGGGATGAATCACACAAACCTGGTCCTAATCCCAAAGGTAAAAAACCCATCCATTCCTAGTGAGTTTCGTCCAATTGCCTAATGTAATGTTCTCTATAAAGTTATTGCTAAGATCATTGCTAATAGATTGAGACCACATCTTTCGAACTTCATTGATAAAAGTCAATCAACATTTGTACCGGGTAGGCAGATTATAGACAATACTGTGATTGCCAAGGAACTCATCCGCTCTATGCATAATAACTCTATTCTAGGGGTAATGAATGTGAACTAGGGTTTCAATTAAGAAAATTCTAGATATATAGAGTGATGGTTGTGTTCCTTATATATAGGGTTACAAAGTTTAAAAAACAGAAGTAAACTTACACCAAGTTTACACTCAATACAAAAGTAAATTATTACACCTAGATCACACTCCTATTACTCCCCCCTCAAACAGATGCTATGATGTTTGAAAGCATCAGTTTGTTTCTGATTGTAGTGAATCGAGTAGTGGAATGTCCCTTTGTTAAGATGTCAGCAAGTTGATCTTCTGAAGATAGGAATTCAACCAGAATTACCCCTGTAGCAAGCAGTTCACGGACTGAGTGATAATCAACTTCGATGTGCTTTGTACTTGCGTGAAAACTTGCAATCGATACTAGAAATTTTGCTCCTAAGTTATCTCAGTAAAGAACAACATGCTTCTTAGTTTGAATTTGTAGTTCATTTAGAAGTTGAGATAGCCATTGTATCTCTGACGATAAAAGACTCACTGCTTTGTATTCAGCCTCAGTGGATGATTTGGCAACTGTGGGTTGCTTCTTTGAAGACCAACTAATAAGACAAGAACCAAGGAAAACATAATATCATGATGTTGATCTTCGTGTGTCCGGGCAGCCTGCCCAATCAGAGTCTGAATAACCACTGATACAAGTCATATCTCCAGATGTAATAGTTATTCCTGATCCAATGGTTCCTTTTAAATATCTCAGAATTCTTTTGACAAGTTGCAAGTGTATGTCAGTTGGTGATTGCATGAATTGTGAGATGTAATTTACAGCAAATGTAATATCTGGCCTGGTTAGTGTCAGATACTGTAGGGCACCAACCAGGCTTCGATAAAATAGAGCATCAGACAGGGGTGTTCCAGCAGTACTGGAAACCCGCTTGTCAGTTGTTACTGGAGTTAGAATGGGCTTGCAGTCAATCATTTTAGCTCGATTTAGAAGATCCACAGTATATTTCATTTGAGTTAGAAGAATAATTCCAGGTTTAGAGATTAGGTCAACTTCCATTCCTATAAAATAGTGTAATTTTCCTAGATCCTTCATAGCAAAAACAGAGTTTAAGTTTGTTATCAAAGATGTGCTAAAAGTTTCAGAGTTACCTGTAAGAATGATATCATCAACATAGAGAAGTATAACAACTATTGTACTAGTAGAAGCATGAATGAAAATAAAGTGATCCATAGCAGCCTTTATGAAACTATTTGAACAAAGAAAACCACTAAATTTCTCGTACCAAGCACGAGGTGCTTGTTTCAACCCATATAGTGCTTTCTTTAGTAAGCATACAGCTGTTGGGTTAGCTGGATTGACACATCCTTGTAGCTGGTCCATATAGACAGTCTCCTGTAAATCTCCATGAAGAAAAGCGTTTGACACATCAAGTTGTTTAATGATCCAATGATGCGTCTGTGCTATTGCCAGTACTACTCTTATGGTTGTTGGCTTCACAACAGGACTAAAAACCTCATCATAATCAAGCCCATCCTCTGAAGATACCCCTTTGCAACTAGACGTGCCTTATATTTGTCAATACTACCATCTGCCTGCAGTTTTAAACGATACACCCATTTACAACCAATGACATGCATATATGGTTCAAAAAGTACCTGAACCCAAGTGCCATTCTGATGTAGAGCTTTATATTCATTGTCCATTTCTATAACCCAGTTATCATTTTGGATAACAGTTTTGTATGACTTAGGTTCAGATGGGAGTGAATTAAAAATAGTGTTATGCATTGCATATGGGGTGGTGTAATGAGTGACATAGTCAGGCAGAAATCTTGGGTTTGGTTATTCCAGTTCTAGATCTAGTCATCATTGGATGTTGTAAATCTGGTTCTGGATGTGAAGGCATTTGTTCTGGATGAGTGTTTGATCTATTTAAATCAACAGTAGGTACTGGCAAAGGTGGTGGTGGCTGTGGAATTAGTAACTGAACAGAAGGATTATGGACTTCATTCTCTTTACCACAGTCACAAAAAGGGAACAGAGACTCATCAAAAACCACATGACGTGAAACATAAACTTTCTTAGTACTGTTATCATAACATCTATATCCCTTATGATGATGACTATAACCTATGAAAGTACAGAGACTATATTTAGAACTGAGCTTATCTTTCCTATATGATCCCAAGTAAGGGTAGCAGGCACAACCAAATATTTTAAGTAATGAGTAATCAGGAGCTCTATTGAATAAAATCTCAAAGGGGGAAACATATTTTAGAGACTTAGCTGGTGTCCTGTTTATTAAGTATGTTGCTGTTAAGAATGAATCGAACCAGAATCTCTTTGGAAGACAAGCACGTGAAGATATAGTAATTCCCACTTCATTGATGTGTATGTGCTTTCGTTCTGCTGCTCCATTTTGTTGCGGCGTGTGTGGACAGGAAGCAAGAAAAGTGATTCCAGCATAGTCTAGAAAGCACCTGAATCTACCTTTTTCCAACTCAAGAGCACCATCAGCTTGAAATATTTTGATTGTCACAGACAGTAGATTTTCATTCATAGTTTTGAAATGTTTAAAACAAGTTAAACTTTCTGTCCTTTCTTTCATTGGGTAAATCCAGTGGAATCGACTTAAGTAGTCAAGAAAAAGGATATAGTACCTATAATCCATACTTGATGGTTCAGGTGCAGGACCCCAGATGTCACAATGGATGTGAAACATGGGTGTAGTCGCACTTACTGGAGACAAGAAGAAAGGTAACCTTTTGCTCTTTCCTTGTTGACATGGGGAACAGATATCATCTGATGGTGAGGATGACAGAGATATTTGCTTTGTTTTCTCAAGTTGCTCCAAAATTGTATGGGATGGATGACCTAGACGATTGTGCCACACATAGAATGGTGACGAGACAACAGATAGTGCAGTTGGAGATGTCACTGAAGTGGAGGCGATGGGGTAAAGGTTGTTTGTCTTTAATCCCTAAGCAAGAGTTTGGCCAGTGAGAAGATCCTGGATCTCATAACCCATGGGGAGAATGAGAAAGCACAGTTATGTTCTTCTGTAAACTGGCCAACAGAAATAAGATTTTTCTTAATGCTAGGGACATAGCAAACATTAGACAGTGGGAAGGTAGTTGTACAAGTATGAAGAATGGAGTCACCAACAAGGGTAATATCTAGAAAGTTACCATCACCAACCATGACCTGTGAAGACCCTTTGTATTCTGTAGTGTTTGTAAGGATGGTTGGGTCATTGGTTAGGTGATGGGAGGCTCCTGAGTCAGGGAGCCATTGAACTGCAGCTGGAAAGCAGGATATTTCAGTGAAAGTGTCTGCTGGTACTTGCACACAATGGTTTGCATGTGGAGGCTTCTGAGCAGAGTCTTTCACTGAAGATTGAACAAATCTGGATAGAGTATATCGAAATCTGCAACCTGTAGTAGAGTGACCCACCTGTTTACAGATCTGGCAGTCCATTTTAGAATAATCAACAAATCTTGTTTGTTGCTTATTTCGAAAGGCAGATCTGTATGGTGGTTTGTTCGATTGGTGAAGAGAACTGAAGGGTTTGATTGATCTAAGGTAGCTATAGTTTCTGCTTGTTGGTTCTTTAACCATTGTTCATGGTTAATGAGACGTGACTTTAGATCTGCAAATGAGAGCTCTGTATCTCTAGTTTGAACGGCAACAACAAAGTCATTGTACACAGAGCCTAAACCATTCAGGATGTGCATGTTCATATCACTAGAGGATACAGGCTCATTTATCGCAGCCAATGAATCAGTGATTGTTTTGATTTCTTTAAGATAATCACTGATTGTTTTTGACCCGCGTTTGATGTTGAACAGAGTATTTCTGAGTTGTGATTTTCTGTCTAAAAAAGTGTTTTGAAATTTTTTAGATAGATAGGACCATACATCATGAGAGGTAGGACAACCCAAAACGTCAGTTGAGATTGTGTTGGTGAAAGTTGCATTTAAGCAACTGTTCACAAATCTGTCCCATTTCAACCATTTCTAGTACATGGGATTGGATTTAACAACACCATCAACAAGAACAGTGATGGGTGGAGCTGCAACAGACCCATCTAGATACCCAAATAGGTCTGTGCTGATGAGGATCGATGAGATCTGGGATTTGCAGACTAAAAAATTTGTCTCATCAAGTTTGATTGAGATGAAGTTAGCAATGTTTGTAAATGGAAGGGTTGTTGTTGAGTCATAATGAGGTTGTGGATCATTTGAGGGATCCATGTTATCAACAGAAGAAGTTTTGTAAAAGTTTTAGACAAAGAAGACACTGAAGAATGATAAAGGAGGAAGCAGAGAAATTAGGGAGAGATGGAGAGACTCTAGGGTTCTTGTTAGAAGATGAAGAGAGACAGAGAAAGAAGAAAAAGCGAAAAGAAAAACGGAAAGGGGAATAAATGAGAAAACCATAATTTCTTCTAGCGGCTGATACCATGTAATGAATGTGAACTAGGGTTTCAATTAAGAAAATTCTAGACACATGGAGTGATGGTTGTGTTCCCTATATATAGGGTTACAAAGTTTAAAAAACAGAAGTAAACTTACACCAAGTTTACACTTAATACAAAAGTAAATTATTACACCTAGATCACACTCCTATTACTAGGTGCTTTTGGATTAAAGTTAGATATGAACAAAGCATACTATAGGGTCGAGTTGAATTTTTTGGCTGCTGTTTTGCAGGGTATTGAAATCCAAGAAACTCCCTAAAGCTTATAATGTCATGTGTCAAAATGGCATCATTCTCCGTATTAGTAAATGGGCAACCACATGTTTTTTTTTCATGGTGGACGCTGGATAAGACAGGGGTGTCCTTTTTCGCGTATCTTTTTATTCTTTGCTCACAGGGATTTTCATGGCTAACGAGGAAAATGGAGGAGGATGGTCTTTATAGTGGCTATAAGATTAACCGATGGGCACCGAGTATCTCCAGATGATATTCTCCTTTTGGGGAATTTGAATTCTACAACTTCGAACACTCTCCAAGCTTCTCTCCAAGTTTATTCAGTATGGTCGGGGCAGGTGGTTAATTATGCTAAATCTTCTATTATGTTTTGCAAGAATGTGCCTGATCAGGTGAAAGAAAGTGTAACTGATAGGTTGGGTATTCGCCTCATGGGGGAGCATAAAAAATATCTGGGAGTCAACATTTTACAACCAGCCCATAGATGCAGCACATATGATTTTCTTATAGAGAAGATGGAGGCGAAGTTGGCAGGGTGAAAGCAACAGACGCTCTCACATGCTGGGAGAGCAGAACTCATTAGATCGGTCTTAGGCTTGATTCCGGTGTACTTCATGGCTACATCAATAATACCCAAACAGGTTATCAAAAGATTAAACCAAATTATTCGCAATTTTTGGTGGGGACACGATAGAGAGTCGAGACGGATTCATTTCATTAACTGGGGTTGGTTTTTGAAGCGCAGAGAGGATGGTGGATTGGGCTTTCGATCACTAGAGGATATAAACAGCCCTATGGTAGCTAAGCTTGGCTGGAGACTACTAAATGAGCCTGAGTCTATATGGGTTCAACTTTTGAGAGCTAAGTATATGCGTAATGGAAGTTTATGGGATGTAAACAAGGCTTCGAAAGCCTTTAGTACCTGGCAGGCTATACTATCAATCAGGGAACAGTTGAAAGAAGGGTGCTTATGGCTAGTTGGTGATGGTAAAGATGTTAACTTATGGCGCGACCCATTGGATCCCAAGCGTTGATTCTTTTACGCCTGAAACGGACAATATGTTGCAGACTAGTATGTTGGATCTGCAACAATGGAAAGCACTAAACAGGAGAAATTGTTAAGGTTAACAAATCTCTGATTGATACACAGAATGGACAGAGCCACCTGCTCAGCAAATTGTCTTTAACACAATAGTCCTCGGGTACTCCTCAAGAATGAGAGATGCTATACCCCAACAGAGGAGATGTGTCCAGGATAGAACCGCCTGTTATGATTTGTATAAGCACAATACAAATCACCCTCAAACGAACTTAACATCAAGATAGAAGGAAGGGAAATAAACAAGCAATGTGCGCAAAACAAAGCAAGAAGAGGGGAAAAGAGCTAGGGATAGTAGCCTGCTCTGGAGTGAGTTCTAATGAAGAAATTCGTTTTCTTTTATAAGTAGAAGATGAGCGTATGGTATTCAATTCCGTGCATAAATCACGGACATTATGGTTGAAATTTAATTTCACGCATGAAGCACGGAGTTAATGGTTAAAACGGATTTAAAACGGTTAAGATAATTCTCTCCTATAATCTCGTCGGGTCATACGCCCACACATTTAAAACAAAATTGATTTAGTCTTAAATTCTTGTAAGAAAATATATTATGTTCAAAAACCGTAAGTCTTGGTTGGCCCGTAGCCTTAGCTAGGCCTGCACCCGCAACCATACTCATTCCCGCAGCAGTAGCCACACCCATATCCACATCCGCAAGACGCAAGCGCACCCGTGCGTACTTCGGTGCGAAGCACCGCACATGTGTGAAAAGTATGGTTGCACCAACTAGCCCATTGCCTTAGTCCTCCCCCTACCACAAAAGCTTTTAAACCTTAAGGACCCTCCTTTAGAAGCAACTTTCTAGGTAATAAGGAGAGAAATCATCTTTAGTTTCTCGAATGTGGGACTAAAGGTTCATTCACGAAAGTAAAAATGAACTAGTTAGCTTAGGTCCTTAGTGACCCCTTGGTCCTAAGATACATTCCTACCAAGACCAGAAAAACAAGTAATAATCAATAGTTCATTTTCTCCAATATAGTATAGTAACAGTTGATGAGTTAATGAGAATTAGTGGTAGTGGTGCTTTAACATGGAATAAAGAGTTGATATCCTCTCTGTTTTGTTTAACTACCAGTAATGCTATCTTAGCTATACACATTTCAGGGAGTGGTGAGAAGGACAAATTAATTTGGAAGCTTACCCCGACAGGTGAGTTTACTCCAAAATCATTTCAAAAGCTCATATATGATGGTCAACACCAAGCTTCTTCGAGTCATTCGGACCAGTTCCCATGGAGAAGTAATGGCAAGTAAAAAACATTGCACCAAGAGTACAGGTCTTCATTTGGCGAATCCTTCATAAGGGCATAGGTTGTAGGAAATATATTAACAGGTTCATACAACACGTAGAACCTAATTGTTGCTTCTGTATGGATTATGAGGAAGACTTGGAACACCTGCTCCTACACTATCAAAGAGCTAGAGCTATCTGGTTTGCATCTGCACCTGGAATCGGAACTGAAAGGTTAAAAAATGTTACTATAAAGGAGCTCATAGTTGAGTGGTTACTGATGAGGGATAAGGCCGAGACTTTCTGCCAAGGTGCAAATATCCTGTGGGCATATGGAAGTCAAGGAATTTGAATATCGGCTAATAAGATGTTTATTGACTACTACATCCAAGAAAATTATGGACAAGTCGTGCCTGCAGCGGATGTTGTGCCAGCTGCTCAATGGATTCCACCTCCAAGTGATGTGATCAAACTTAATTTTGATGGGGCAGTGAAAGGTTCAAAGTCTGTTGCTGCAATAATAGCAAGGGATTCTCAAGCTAACTTTCTAGCTGCGGCTACAACTATCTTACAATAAAATGACCCTCTTATAGCCGAGACTCAAGGGGTCCTGGTAGGTCTCAAGCTTGCCAAGAAGATGCAGTTTACATGTATTGTGATTGAAGGGGATTGTCTCCAGCTGATTAACTTACTCATTGATGAGAACCCAGTGATTCCATGGAGAATCAGGCGACTTGTCGAAGACATCATCTCTCTATCACAACATTTCAGTTTTGTCTGCTACAACCATATTGATCGAGATGCTAATTCATTAGCACATAAACTTGCAAAATATGCTACACGCCATGGGATTAATCTACGGTGGACTTCTCCAACACCTCCGTCATTTAAACACATTTAGCCTAGGTGGGAGGTCTTTTATACTGCGCTTTAGATGTGGTAGGTGAGCTTGGGATATGGGAAGGTTTTTAAACTACGCCTAAAATATAGGAGGTGTTTTAAACTGCGCTTGCAATGTGTGAGGTATTTTGAAAATCGCCGGAGTGTGGGAGGTGTTTTAAACTTCGCCATAGATAAAAAAAAAAATCAAACACCGCTAGAATATTTGGTGCGGTTTGAAACAATGCATCGTATTTGATACTCGGCAAGGTTAAATAAAGGAATAACCAAAACAAAATGGTATATTTCCGTTTTATTTTAGCAGAAATGACATGCTTATCAATTGTGAGGCAGAAAATAGGGCCACCATATGGAAGCATGTCAAAGCTCATAGAATTATATTGGATAGGAAATAAAGCATAAAATATAAATTAAAAAGTTATTTTATTCTTAAACGAGATATTTAGCAATCCCCCACAACAAAGATATGTGTAAAAGGTACAACGAGATCGATGACCAAGTTTGGAACCGGTAGTTATGCTTTTAACGAGAGTTAGAACGGTCAAATTAGCAAAAGACCCGGTTGACCAGCTAGGTGGCATAAGGGGATTTGGTCGTAGTTAGAATGATAGGAAAACTTCAGCGAAGATAATCCCCTTCACCTCGCGAGCTCTACAATTTTCCATTGATATGCCTCCAGCAAATGGATATAGCCATCATTACTCGCCTGATGATCACCTAGGGAGCCTAACGAGCGAAGTGAGTTATCATCCGTTATATATAAAATTGTCTATAAAAGAAAAGAGAGACTATTAAGTGACGGTTGGAGATTTTAGAGATTGAGTTTGTATGCTATCCATAGAGTATCTTGTTTTGTTCTTGAGAGTTTAAACTAACACCATTTATAACCCATATCAATACTTACAGGGGGTAGTCAATTGGGATTTAGAATGATTTATAGAGAATTCTCAAATAGGTTGTTATTCAATTGAGATTTCCAGAGAGTTTCCCAAACTCTCCTGTTATTGGATAGAAATTTTTTTCAAGTCTTTTAAATTCTCCCAAACTCTCTTGTTATTGGATTAAGATTTGTTAGAAGTCACTCAAACGCTCTTGTTATTGGATTAAGACTTCAAAATCATGGATTTGTTACTTATTGGGATTTTGGGAGACTTTTTGGATGAAAATAGGCATGAGTGAAATCTCTCCCTTATAGGTGATATTTTGAGAGACTTGAAAATTTGGGTAATCCAAAGGTCCTCATTCCTCAACCTTATCGGATGGTTAGTAACAAATGTCTTCTTTCTTCTTCATTCCTCCACCTTTCTTGCTTTTATCAATTTTACGGAACAATTTTTCTTCACACCATTTGACTATCATTTTCCTCTAATCATTTTCAAGAATTTTTGCTTAACTTTTTTGGAGGCTCGTTTTTTCCATACCCATACAGTCTCAGTGAAATCCATGCCCCTCCCCCAAAAAAACCAAAACCCCAAAAGAATAAAGAGAAGAGAAAAGAAATAAAATACAAATGGTGTTTCTTCTGAGAATACATTCCTTCTCTGTTTGATCAATCAAACCTAACGTTTTTCTTTCGTCTTTTACTTTTCTTCTTTCCGTGCAATAGTAGTGACCAAGAAGAAAGAAAGAATTTTTTATCTTTTCTTACAAAGACCCCAAGATTTTCGTTTTGAAGAGAGAAAGTTTATAGAGAGAGGGGGCAATAAAAAAATGAAGAACGAAGAGCAAACGCGGACTCTGTTTGGGATTAATTTAACAAGTAGACCAATTTGGCAGCAATTTCTTATTTGTTCTTCTGGGTTTTTCTTTAGTCATCTTGTTAATGGCATCTGTGAGGTACTATTTCTCTTCTTAACACACATACCCATTTGTCCATTTCATTTGTTATTAAAGGGGTTTGTTTTTTTTTTGGGTTTTTTTTATAAATCTTTGGTTTGTCTGCCATTAATTTTAGTTTTTTTTTTTTTTTCTGCTCTATTTTTTCAGGAATATGTGTATAATAGGCTTCAATTAAGCTATGGATGGTACTTCACATTTGTTCAAGGTTTTGTGTATTTGATACTATTACGTTTACAAGGTTTTACAACAAAACATATGGTGAATCCATGGAAGACTTATTGGAAATTATCAGTTGTTCTTATGGGTTCTCATGGATAACTAAAGGTTCTTTAGCTTGGCTTAATTACCCAGCTCAACTTATATTCAAATCAACTAAGGTATAATTTCATTCACTGATAAGTTATAACCCTCCATTTTTTATTTTGGGGGTAAATTTTTTAGTAACCCTCCATTCCGCAAGGTCATTATACATAATTTATTTGTAGTAATCTCTTTGAATTTGGTTATTATGCATATAATGATTAAGTTAATCATAAAAAATTAGGTAAATTTTATTTGGTGGATTGTGGATTTGCAAACCGACTCCAGTTTTTAGCTCCATACCGTGGTGTTCGTTATCATCTCCAAGAATACTCATGTTCCGGGAGCTGATGAATTGTTCAATCTTTGACATGCATCTCTAAGGAATGTAGTTGAGAGAATATTTGGTGTATTCAAATCACGCTTCTTAATATTTAAGAGTGCACCCCCGTTTCCATAAAAACACAAGCGGAAATAGTTTTGGCATGTGCAGGACTACATAACTTTTTGCGCAAAGAATGTCGTTCCGATGAATTTCCAGTTGATGAAAGTGAAGAGGAACCGGATTCTTCCACTGAACAAATAGATCCTGAAGATAATCTTTCCCAAAATCAAACTCAGAGACAACAACGAGAAGATGCTAATCAGTGGCGAGATAGCATAGTAAACAAAATATGGGATGAGTGGAATAAAGAGAATGAAAGCTTAGGCACATGACAACAATGAGTTTTTAATTTTGACAAATGAAATAAATTTTGTTAAGTGTTCATGATACTTGTGTTAATTGTGTAACGTGCATGATAAAAAAGTTGGTAGATGTTTTGAATTTATGATTAGATATTTTAATCTTTTTATCTCCACAAATCACAGAAACTCTCTAGAAATCCATTAGATTTGTATCTACAAGTCCCAGAGACTCTCTACAATTCTCTTTTAAAATCACTGGAAATCTCTTTTAAAATCACTGGAAATCTCTATACTTCCAGAGAGTCTCTGGGAGTCACTAAAAATAAAAGTATATGAAAGTCTATATAAATCCCAATTGACTACCCCATGTTAGTTAATCAATCCCCTGGAGGTAGGTTTTAACACCGAACCATGTAAAATTGTTTGTGTCCTTTGATTTAATTATCTCTCGTATATAATTCATAACTTTGTTAACTTGGGGTGTGGCTGTAGGATTTTCTGTAGTTACAGCAATACAATTTCCATAACCGCGAGGCCCGTCCCCTCAACAGAAAATATACTCCCTTATTAAATGCTACATTATCATTAAAATTAAAATTGAATATAAAATAAAAAAAGGAATAAAGATAAACTGGAAAAATATTACACATATTTGTTTTTTATTTCTGAAGATACTATTTTATGTTTTTATATGTGTTTATACATATACTTTTTAATTTTATAATTATAAAAAATTTAAAGGTATATTTAAAATTTAATATGAAAATACTACTGTAAATAGAAGCTGGACATTTTTTAGGACAAAAAAAATAGAACAGAGGATTAATAAAAAAATATATAAAGAATATTATTTTACATTACCCAATGGGATGCTCTTAGTCCAGAAACCTAATTCGCTAATATATAAGTTGCAAATTGTTTTTTAATAACGATAGATAGGATCATATCTGGTTGATTTGATAAACAGAAAAAGTCCAAGTCCAATTTCAAATATATGTATCCAACAAATATTACTTAGTAGTAGCAAGAATTCTAGAAATAAGGTGATCAAATTTACACCGTGTATATGGACACCTACCAACCGGTGTATATCGTTCTAAGTAGAAAAAAATGCAGGGCTCCGGATCCCTTGTGAAAATGCTAGACACCTCCATATTTATCCCTAAAAAATGCAGGGCTCCGGATTCTTTGTGTCAAATATTTACCTGTCACATATCCTAACATATTATCTTACGACACATGTTTTCTCGTTCTGACAACATTATGTTATATTTAACCTCATTAATTTGATAACTTTGTAGGGTTTTGGGCCTATGTATGTGCGGTTCATATTGATGTAACCAGAGTTTACCTTATAGTATACATATATAAAGTGTAACTCTTCTCTAATGAATAATAATACTCTTTTTCTTGTCTATCTTATATTCTTCCATATACTATTATACTACAACATATAATGATTTATTAAAGAAAAAGAAAATTAATTTTTTTATGAAATTAAATTGTTCTTCTATTTGTGGCGGTTCCGCCAGTTCAAAATTATACAACTTAAATTTTGTTGTCAGTCATCTACAACTAAATCCTCTATAAAATCAACGGATCCTTATTTTCCACCAGAAAGAGAAGAACTCAAATGTTTTAAATTATTATGATTTATGTGGCTCATATCAAATTTCTTATGTGGAACGATTATGATTATAAATTCTCCAACCAATAACCAAGTGAAAAATCAAAATTATAAAACAATGAAAAGTAATAATGGATTTTCTTCGTAGTTTTTTGTTCTTGAAGTATTCATGCAATAAACAACATTTCTTAATATTTGGTATGAGGATTCCTATTAAATAGGATTCCTATTAATAGTGAAGAAAAGTTGGTATCGATTAGAAACAAAAATGGTTGCTTCACTGTCAAGTCTTATTCGCTTCGTACTGAATACTTTTGATTTTATTAAGCTTGATTTTTCATTTGTATGTCTCATAAAATCAGTTATTTAAGAAAGGATATTCACTGTTAAAACTCATTAACTTACTTGTCCCCAAACCTAATTAAGACACCCCAAATCTTATTTCCCCTCAACTTAGAGAACCATCCATAACATACTCAAATTTTTGTCACAACTAAATTAACTAGAGAGAGTCAAACATAGATTATGGAAGAACTGATTGATAAAAGGAGAGGAAAAGGCAATTTTGAGTAATTATCAATGATTAACGGCGTGAGCTACAATTAAATTGCTCTTAGAAAAAAAAGACATGTGGAAAAATATAATAGGTTGGGACATATAGAGACCATTTCTTTCTTTTTTCTTTTTTTCTTTTTTTCTTTTTTTCTTTTAACAGATTGAGGGGACAATTTCTCTTTCCTATTTTTCTTTATTGACACGTGAATGAGACCACCTCTCTCTTAAGAATAAATTAGGAAAAAATATGAAAAAGTGACTCTAATGATTCATTTTTTTTATTCTTATGCAAAATCAAACAAGCATATCTTTTTCTAACGGAGGGAAAAGTTAATTTAGACACAATATCCACTGCAAAAACTCTTCCAAAATTTAAGAAACACGTTAGAACTTTAAGAAGTACAATGTGAAGAAGACTATTAGTTAATCTTTTTTAATAATGGGCAAATAAAATAACAAACACACATAGTACATGGTGGCATGGTTTGATTCTTCATCCCTGCTTTTTATTTTATTTTTGAAGGAAATAAGAGGAAATACCTATGTAGATTATATTAATTGGAAGCCATGAACATGCTAATTCGAGTACATCGACTAGATACAACATAAAGGTACCAAAGCAAAATATTACAACATAAGAATGTAATAGACCAAAAGTACATAATTGTTGACCACAAAAGTAAACAATGTAATTTGAAAGATGGAATTTTGATTATGCATCCACCATTTGGAAAGTTCTTCGTATTCATTAAGAGAAAATTCTTCATAAAAAGGATAATTTGCACTAAGCATCATCATCAACCAATTCAAGTAGCCATTGATCTTGTTTGATTGAATCTTGATCATCGTCATACTGAAATTGATTGTCTTCGAAGATATACTTGAATATAACATCAGATTCCAATTGAAACGCTCGAAGACTATAGGAAATCGCATAGCGAATATAAATACAACTACATGACATAAAATAGCCATGGGATATCAACAATAACATAAAAATACAAACTCCACAACCTAAAATCACAAATAATATGACTTTTTTTATTGAAAACATGAAATACTAATTATAAAACCAAATCTACTCGGAAAATGTGATATCTCATATCAGATCCAAGTAGATCTAGATTTGGAGATGAAGAAAATAGCAAAAGAAAACTTTTGGATAATTTTCTTGAAAAAACTTTTATGCAGAAAGAGAGGTTGGCAAATAAAAGATACTTCCTCCGTTTCATAAAAGTTGAGCTATTCATTTTACAAAATTTGATACTTATCATTAAACAAGGCAATATTTATAAATTTAGTCTTTTGATTGATTATTATTATTAAATATTAGTATAAGAAATATGTATAATTTGATAGCCATGTTTATATTAGTTACGTAAATATTAGACTAATCGTATCCACTGATTCTATTATTTTTTTATTTATTTTTAACTTTTCTCAGATGAGAATCGGTAGATACGATCTGTCGTATCCAACAATTCTAGATATGCTAATTTTTTTTTAGTTTTAACAAAAAGTAGGAGTGGTTGGATACATATGTGTCTTATCCAACAATTCTTACTTACTGATTTTTTTGTTCCATTTTATGGTTAGAATCGGTGGATAAACATTGTTTTATCCACCGATTATGTTGTATTCATTACAAGATTTACTGATTATATTGTTAATTGAATTAGTGATTGTTGATTGCTAGAACTAGTAGTATTTGTTGTTGTCAATTGGTAGCAATTAATAACACCACTAATGATACATATAATTTTTTTGTCTCTTTAACCGTACTTATCTTTGTTCTTCAGTTTATTCTTTGTAGACATGGATAACAATCACAAGAGTAGTGCCAATTATATATCTATCTGTGACTGTGATATACATAGGAAGCCGGAGAATATTGTACGACCAATATAAGTTTTCTTTTGGAAGAGATACAAGGTTGGAGCAAGTCATAAACCTACTTAGTCAGCTCTTTTTAAAGGAACTTGAAGAGGTTATGTGTTGAAATAAGCAGAAGAAAATATATTGCCTTGTAGATAGAAGTTGGTCCAATGTTCGACCTACATGATTCAGATAATAATTGTGTTGTTGATGTTGGGCCAGATGATGTTGTTGATGTAAATAGTGCTTACAATGCTGCTGTTGATGATCATAACTGAGAAGATGTTGAAAATGATTTAGTTTATGGATTTTTATTTATATCGAAAACAATAGTTTTTGATTCTTTTTTAAGTGCTTGTTAGGTTTGGTTTGTAATGACTGTAAGGTTAAATTGGTTTTATAAATGAATGAACTATAAAGTTGTAATTGGTAACCTTTTCTCCAAAAAGATACAAGGTTATAATCGGCGTATATGGCCCTGCCTATCAGCCGATTCCCTCGGGATTATGTGTTATTTTTCCTTGCACATGGTTAAACTTCGGCTCGACGACTAGTTTTTTTCCTGAAAATACAGTCGTTGGCCCTTTATGTATATAAATAGGATAACCCATTCTCCATCACACACTACTTCATTCAAAGAAATCATTCTCCATCATTCACTACTTCATTCAAAAAAAAAAAAACTACTACAACGGTTAATCTATTGTCATTACCAACAAGTCAATTGAGTTTATGTACTATAATCTTAAATGGGCAATAATGTTTTTTTGACTTATTCATATAGACCCTCGACGTCCTCTTCACATACGGTTTGTCCTTTGCACTGTAACTTTTAATCTTGCCACTTCTCTCGTAAATAATTTCTAAACAATCACACCTCGAACGACGATCTAAGACTAATGCACATTTGGTTTCCATGTCTTTGTCTTCAAACCATTACTTTGCATCGTCCTTATTTTCCCATACCAAATCAGTGTAATAGTGGGAAGAAGTATCAGACCCCTGCAGAGACATGGGTTTAGGTTGGTCGTCGCCGAGCGCTTGAACAATCTACAATATACACAAAAAATTAGGCCAACACAATAGGCGGATAAGGAACAATCGTGTCGACCAATTCATAACAGTCGGCCTTTATGAACATATTTATCCACCGATTCCACCTGATCATGATTTTTGGGAAAAAATCCCCAAGTTTACAATCGACACAAGTGAATTGACTTGCCGATTCTAGCCTTCAGCAAAGTGAAATATTTCTGGAATTTTTTTGATTAGAATCGTCTCATAGAGCAACATATATCGGCCGATTGTATACATGGTGTTTTTTTGAAAAAATCTCCAAGTGATACAATCGGTCGATATGCAAGTCCATAACAGCCGATTATTTCACCTATCAATTCCTCCAAATCTGAACTACAATTGTTTGTTGCTCATCATCATATTAACTGATTTTGGTTCATCATATGTTGGGAATATATAGAATCAGAGGGTGTGGATTCATCGTACCCGCCGATTTTGAGTAATGGGTTGGCCAGAAAAGCTGTAAAAATTACAAAAAAAAAAAATCATTTTTTTGGCGATTGTAAGCTACAAATACATGTTTCGAGATCCTTAGCACGCATACCTGATGGTTGAAAACATTACGATCTTCATTTTCTCGGTTTGATTCTTCATTTGCTTGAGTAAAATCATCAACTATACTTTGGTTTACACGTTCTTATTCATCCAACAAATAACCCAAATTGGTAGGATCGAAAGCACGATAATGTGATTGGCAATATATAGATGCACCCACTTTTTTATTACCAGTCACCACTAGAATATACGTCGACACTATAGAATTTCATTTTGATACCCAACTCACAAACCCTAGTTATACTCAAGTTGTTTTTCTTGTTTCTTTTTTTCTTCAAACTTTCAAAAAAAACTCCACTCTAATTTTTATCATCTAACACTAACTATAATCCAATTTCAAACATGTATAATTTAACTGCCAATTGCATTAATCAATAGTAATCAATTATAAAAAAAATTAACTATTAATATAAATAGTTAGATAAAATGTTTTTGATTTTACTATATAATGATCTATATAAATTTATTGGATAGGCCTCATACGAAGGGGAAAAAAAGGTAACCGGCTTTTTGTGTGCTAATTTGAACGCCCATGAATACGACGATAATGAAGTCAAACAGTGTATCACAAATCAAATAGTCCAATCAAACAAATTTTCGGGCAAAATATTATTATTATTAGTAATAATACTAATAAAGTGGGTCTTGTCAATGTTAACAATTAATATTATTACCATAGACAAGAAAAAGCCATGGGTAATTGGGTATCAATATGCAATACACAACTCATAATACTGTATAGTAATTCCTATATATACTAAATCTTAATTGATCCTTTAATTTTCTTGATAGCAAGGAATTAATCATGGTAGTACATAATTAAACATCCATCGTAAGATTTAAATATGATGTAATCTTAATACTAATACTATCTACAACGAGGAGAAAAAGAAGGTACAAATTGTTTAGCAGGTTTGTTAATATTATTAGTTGGATCGTAATGAAATGGAGTCGATGGGTGTTGCCAATTACTCTTGATCAAATTAGCTTTTTCTGTTGAAATTGGTGATGATGAAATCTCAGCCGTTCGATCTCCATTAGGTGGTGAAGTAGGTGACATAGATAAAGGTGATAGAATAGGTATTGCTACTTTCCATCCTTGTGCAACACTTGATGCTGGGTTTACTTGGATTGATGCCGGTGCTCTCCTTTGTAATCTACTAGTGCTTTGCTTTCTTTGCTGGTTTTCTCCTATGCTAATTGATGCCATTGGAGATAATTTTAGAGTGAGAAAATGCAATAAGAAGGTTTTGGTTGATGCAGAAGAGGAAGTTGGATTTGTTGATTTGTTTCTGTGTGCACACTTAGAAAAAGTTGTATCAATACTTAAAATAACAAATAATAATAAAAAAAAGAAGAAGTTGTATTAGGTTTTGTTAGTTGAGGTGGTGGAGAAGTTTGTTTATGTGTGAACACAAAGGAGATGGATTGAGGTTTATATAGGAAGTGAAAACTTCCGTGTGAGCGTGTGGTGTATAATGTATACAGTTGTAGGTTTTTTTTTCTGATTTAGGAATAACCGTAAGGAACTAAGGATAGCCTCAAAAGCACCCAGTTTGTGATTGTGGGAATTTTATTACCGTAGGAAGTGAAAACTTTCGTGTGAGCGTGTGGTGTATATTGTATACAGTTGTAGGGATTTTTTCTGATTTAGGAATAACCGTAAGGAACTAAGGATAGCCTCAAAAGCACCCAGTTTGTGATTGTGGGGATTTTATGACTGTACAATTTGGATGTTTGATTATTTTATTTTATTTTTGTAAGATAGACTGAAACTTATACTATGAAGTAGGATAAACTAAGAGGGTTACAAACCAAAAATGGTAAATTCTTTGTTAAATTTATGTATGATAAATTGAATGAAAGAGGGATAAACTCTAACAACCTGAATCTGTTTGACAAATTCTGGAAAGATTTCTGAAGAATGGAAGTATCACAAAGAAATAAAAAATTTTATTTGGAAATGTCTGGAGAATGCAGTCTCTACTAATTTCAAACTATTCAGCGTAAATATAGATATTTCTCTTAGATGTTCTTTTGGATGTGAAGAAGATGAAACCGTAGAGCTTTTTTTTTAATTGAAAATATGTTAAAGCCATCTAGACAAGTAATCCAAAACTATTTCAATGTAGGTTTGACACCTCCAAAACCTTAACTGAGATATGCACATCATGGATTGAGAAAGGTAACTCTATTTTTATTGAACTAGCTATGACCAAAATCTGGTTCATTTGGAAAGAAAGATATAACAGAATCTTTCAAGATAAACATAATACTCCTTCTCAAACATCTTTAACTATTCAAAGACATATTCAATTTTGGGATAAAGGTAAACAATCAAGTAATATAATTAGGAAAACCAATCAGAGACTCCAAACACAAGGAATAGATTGGAAATTACCTAGGAAAGACACTATAAAAATCAATGTGGATGCATCTTGGACAACTAGGGATAACCCTTCTGGTTTCGCACTAATTCTCAGAGATGATGCAGGATATTTTAGAAAAGGAAGAGCAGGACCTTCCTCAGCAGAGAAACTTGAAAAGGCAGAGGCAATAAGTGTTTGACAGGGAACTCAGTGGGCTCTAGAGAAGATTTTTTCCAATTTCAGTATAGAAGGTGATTGCAAGTCCATTTTTGATTATCTAAATGGAAAAAAGTCTCTCATTTCTTTTCAGAGTCAATCCATTTTGGAGAACTCCAAAAGAATTATTAGTTTGTGTAACAATTATTGTGGTTTTCATTTCGTCCCAAGATCGGCTAAAAACACAGCAGCCACTCTAGCTAAACAAGCTAAATTTTTCTTTTGCATCATTAAATGGGAGGTTATACCCCCTTAATGTATTGATCTTTCTTTAGCAGTAGATAAATATAATACTAGGAAAAACTTACCTTCCACATTAAATGGCTCTACTTCGGTTGTATGTGGTTTCACTAACACCCAAAGTTAAGCTTTTTAATCTATTCCAATTTGCAAAAAAAATAAAAATAAAAATAGGCTAGACAGCCAAACATACGGAAGGGAGGCCTAAAATACGTCACAATTTTTTTTTCATATCCTAAGCAGCTAGTTAATGACGGATGTGTTCCAAACGTGGAAGTTTTTTTTAGGCTTAGTTTAATATTATTGTGCGTTGTTATGTTGTACTGTGTAAAAAAAAAATTGAGTGTTTGGTAAACTATAAACTAAAAGCTAGAGTTGATTAAGAAAATAATCAAATAGTGTTTGGTAAATATCAAGTTCAACAATTGTTGTTGTAACAAATCACAAAAACAGACACATATTTCAAAATAGTTTTATTCTAATTTATAGAGTTTAAAAATAAATATATATATTTATATTTTAAATATACATTTGGTTCTTAATATATATGTATATTAATATTATATTTACTATAATAATTAATATTATTAAACATATTATTTTGAACAACAATATTTTAATATAAACATAATTTTTGAGAGAAAAAAATCAAACTAAAATTAGATAATTATTTAATATTTACTCTTATTTTTATTATTGAAAATAATAATTTTTAAAAATATATGATATAGGGGATGTAAAAAAAATTGTAAAAGACTCAAGGGTAATTTTTATCACATATAAAATAAAGTGAGGATAAAAAAGAAAAATCATATGAAAATAGGGTGGGACCACAGCTTCCGCTTTATAGCTTTTAAAAGCTCATCTTCCCCAACTTTTAAAAGTTGAAGAATTTTGGAAGTGCTTTGCATAAAAAGCATTTTATAAAAAATTTACCAAACACTAATATAAAAAATTATTACTATATACTCCCTCTGTCTTAAATTAAGTCTGGTTTGAAAATGTCAAGATTTTAAGAAGACTGCATGAATTTACAAGACAACCCATTTTAAATGTCAAATTCTTACTACAATTAAAATTAAACACATTTAGTATATCATATTATTATAATTTGTTAATATTTGGTAATTCTTTATCTTTGGTATATAAAAATATATTTACAGTTATGGTTCAAAGATAAATACGGTAGAAATTTTATAGGGAAGAAATTTTATAAGAAATCTAACCTTTGCATCCAATTTTTTTTTTAAAAAAAAGGAATAAAGATAAACATGAAAGATATTACATAGATTTGTTCCTATTTCTGGATATATTATATTAATTTTTAGATTTGTTTATATATCTTTTGATTTTATAACCATAAAAAATTAAGGGTATATTAAATAGTTTAATGAAAAAATATGACTATAAACAGAAGTTGACAACTATTTTAAGAAAGACAAAATTTGAATAGAGGACTGATAAAAAAAGACGGAGAGAGTATATGTTTTGAAAGTGTTTTTTGAAAAATTAAAGCACTACCAAACCCAGCCTTAAATTTTTATTTTTGAGTGGAAACCTCAACTGAAATACATATTTTTTTCAAAATAGAATAATAAAATCTATGTAAAAAAAAAGGAAATCAATAATTAATCAAACAATAGAAAAATGGACGAATTGATACAAACTCTGTTTGATTTTAGTCTTATCTACAACATCGTACTTCAAGTAGGCGACGGTGTAGCTCGTACTCATGGTCTTGATGAAGTAATCGCATGAGAATTAGTAGAATTTGAAAAAGATACAATAGGCGTGGATTATCCAAGGCACATTAGCATGGGAACTTCTCCTGTTCCAACCGGAGTTTGAAACCAAACTTCTCCGCATAAAGATATATGGGGCGATTCAGGTGAGATCCAATGAGGTCAAATTTGGTGAAGCAAACAACAGAGTAATTATTGAATGACCAAAGAAATTATAAGCTTTAGCCTAAATAGAAGATGGCTTAATAAAATCAGGCCCTCACATTACGGACCTCTAAAGAGCCTTTAGATCCAAAGACATGAACCCCCTCGTCATCGTACGTGCGACTCTCACCGCATACAACTTGCAAAAAGACTCATAAATCTCATTCTTTGAGCGATTCCCTGACTGTGAAAAATCCAACTCTACCATTTGGGTATGAAGAATCCCTTCTATGAACTAGATAAATGGGAGGCGACCTTAATTACATTGAAAGGATGCTGAAGCAAGGCCCAAGAACACGATTATTCTTCATCCGTTGAGAGACTTTTAAATTGAGAGGTACCATTACGATCTCAATATATACGAGTGTTTTTCCGTGAAATAACTCAAATTTCAAAGCATTCACTCGCTTCAACAAGTATGGAAGAAATCAACCCGTTAAACCATCTGGAAAGCCTATGTTTTGTATGAACAAATACATACATAGTAGCTCGGGAAGGTTGACCTTCACAAGGCTCACCAACTTGATCTTTCTGCAGTTTGAACAGAAAAAGGGGTCCCGCTCTTTGTATGATTGACCGGTTACGGGTGCTTTTTGATCATGGGACACAACTACTTGAGTAGAGACCGCCGAAAATCATTTGGATAGGCCTAAGCCCATATAGCCTCGGCCATGGCTAAGTCAATTAGAAAGACTTTCCAAAGATCCAGACTCTAGCTTTGCCAACGTACCAAAGTCAAGATGCAAGAAATGCGTACAGTGAGAGTTACTTAAATAGGAGCAAAGGCTCTGAAAGAGCACGAGAAGGTCATCCTACTTAGCGCATATTGATTCAATATAATTTGGTCTTGCAACTGGATCGCTGCTCTAAAGAGCCTTTAAGTCTGAAGGTACAAAGTGAATCAATGGGAAAGAGAGGAACTCGGCTTTTAGGAGGCCACACCCAACCCTGGAATGAATATTCATGGGGGATAAAAAAACGACATGCACTTACAGAGGACCCTTATAGAAATATAGAGCACAAGAAGACAAAGGAAGATCTTAGGAGACGTTTGTACAGAAAAACAAAGGCAGAATCGAGTTGTTATTTTTTTTTCCAGTTAGACATTGCTCGTAGGCCTTGGTCTTTAGTTCTGAGTATTGTAGTGAAGATAATACTTTGGATAGATGCCTGATCGAGGTGTCAAACTCGTCAAAAATATATTCCTTACTTTTCTTACATTGACTAGTAGAATAATAATAAGCAGGTTCGTTCTAAGGGAGCATTGAGTTAAAAAATTTCGATTAAATTTCTAAAATTAAACTAATGCAAAGATACGAAAATAAATAAAAGAATACGATAGAGGATGAGAATGATTAAGGAATCTTTCTCCATTAGTGAACATAAATACAAGTGAAATCTTCTTCAAAATATGTTTTCTAAAAACCCTAGACAAGTTATGAGTTCAACAAATCAATTAGACTCCAAGGTCACTTCGTAAAATAAGTTCTTTGTTCATTTCTAGCCAATCAAGCCACTTTAATAAGCTCTCTAGCATAACTTTATGTATGCTCTATGAGTCGGGTTAATCCTACTCACATGCTCATAAGTTCGACATTACTAAACCATATGGCCAATTTGACAATGTTTTGATTTTTTGATGTGCAACGAATATAGACGTTGCAAATATAAAATCAACGGATATCCGTTGCTTTAAATAAGAATTATCTCAAAATAATTGAGAAACGTATTTTCAACATTTATATACATTTCAAATCATGGCATTATTGTAATATTTATGTTATTTTAGGGTTTTTACATCGGGTTATCTTTTTAGTTTTATTTGTTTTTAGTTTTGATTTAAAAAATGATAGAGATAAAAATTGAAAGTCACTCCCCCAAATTTTTTCCTCTTTTTTTTCAGTACCAAATTCGTTTCCCCCTAATTCCTCCTCCAACAATTGAATCATGTTTTTCTTTCCCCCCAAAATCAATAACTCCTACTTGTTACTAGTTTTCCTTAACTTAAATAGAGGCTATGGAACATAACCATTTTTTCTATTTCATTTTTTTTTCTTTCTCTTTCAAAACCCCTCTTTTCTAAAACGAGAAATCAAAACCTCTCATCTGAAATATGTCCTAATTTCAACTAAACACCACAATCAAGACCTTTACTTCTAGATCCATCCTATTATAACTAGAAATTTTTCTAACCCTAGACATTTTTGTAACCTTAGATTGCTTAGATTAAGTTTGCTGGTTTTGAGGTAAATAACTCTGAACATCAGTGTGTGAGTATAGTGATCATGAGATCTAAAATAACTTATGTCAATAACATCATTCATCTCCCTTATTAAAACAAAACCTCATTCCCAAATCTCCTCTAAAAAAAGCTAGGGTTTTCCCGCTGAGAAAACAAAGAAGAAAATATAGGATTCATTTTCTTAGGGTTTTAATCTACAAAATATCATCATGACGACACAGATGAGCAAAAACGAAAGGTAAATCTGCCTGTTTCTGCATCAATTTTTATTTTTATTTTATTTTTTATCTTTTTTAAGGTTTACATTAATTGTTTTTATTGTGATTTTTTATGATTTTTTGAGGTTTAAATCAATTGTTTTGGTTATGATACCCGTTTGTTGTTGATGGAGTCTTCTTTGCTAAACTCAACTTGACAAGAGAACTTGCCGAAGATGGTTACTCCGGTGTTGAATTTAGGGTTACATATATGAGAACTGAAATCATCATCAGAGCTAACATAACTCAAAATTTTCTTGGTATAAAACCGAACTCTTAACTCTTCACTTGTTGTTTGTATTTTGGTCAGATCTAAAATCAGGTTGGTTTTTGGATTTGTAGGTGAGAAGGGAATGAGGATTAGAGAATTTATTTCTGTAGTGCAAAATAGGTTTAAGTTTTGTGAGAACAGCGTTGAACTCTGTAGTTGTGTAAAATCCAACTGTTATACCTAACCATTCATTCTCAAGCAAAAGATAAATAATTAAGACTAAGAACATATTAATAGTTATAACACAAAAGATATACGTGGTTTGATATCATTACCTACGTCCATGGGGGTAAATGATTGATATTATTTGAAAGATTACCTTACAAAGGGATAAATTCAATCTCCCTAAGAACACTCCAAATTACTCTATCTCAATCTTGTTACAGGCTTTTCTCCCAAAAAATCTCACATGCCTTCTCTCTTGACTTAGCTTAGTATTTATAGACAAAGGTATCATACCATAAAATTTTATTGTTGGACACTTGTATCTGAGTTGTTGTAGTTTGCTCGGAAGTATGTCATGAATCTTCTATTGTTCTTTCGATATGCTGGTTTTCATCTTCAACTTGCTATGGACACGACCCGAGATGATGGTGGCTTCTCATTCTTTCTTTCGTCATGACCCGAAGGTGTATTAAATGCTTCTGATCACATCATGCGTGGTCTGTAAGCTCATTTAATGTTTTATCTCATCTTTCAAACTTGGCCGTTGATTTCTTCTTTTACTTTCCACGCATCCTAATTTTAGATTGATGTGGTAGATATCTCTTTTACCGTGTATGACCAAGAATACTTTTCCAGTGCATCGCTCCCATCTTAGTATTATAATCTCCTTATCTTGGATGTCTACATGTGTCCTCAAATATTTATCCACTACATTTTCCCCTTTCTTTCCATCTGGACCATGGGTATGATGGGAAGAAATGTTTTATCTTTCCTCTAACCGCCTCCATGTCCCTTGGTAACCGCCACGTACTCCACCTTCTCTCCTATTTTCACCTTTTACCTTCAAGCGCCGGTTCGTTTTTTCCCTCTACCTCTTTCCTTTAAATAAGGGAATAGACTTTATTCCCATATTTACTTCTTCTTCAACATTCTCTGCAGCCTCAAATTCTTTTCTTCTCCGCCATTAAATCTCCTCTGACATTCCATCTTAACTCCCTTTCTCCACTTTTCACTTAGGTCACTACCGCTACTGTTGAAGTTATTTCTCTGCTTATCATCTCGGCTGCACTCACCATCAAAATCTAGATCAGGATCATCAATCAATCATATGGAAGAAAAATCATCCTCTAGTCCTCCTCGCTCATCCTCAGGCAGAAAGTATGTACCCTTTTCTGATGCACTTTTTTCATGTTTTTGATTCCTTATTTCCAGCCATTGATCTATCACATGAGGCTCGTGATAGATTTAGATGTGTTTTTCCTGATTATCATATATGTTTTGATAATTTTGATTTTTCTGACCTTGAAACTCTCTTTTCTAGTTGTAGAAACCCTAACAAGAAATCTTCCTCCAGAACCGCTGAGATGACAAATCAGCATCTTTGTACCTTAATCAGGAACAAATATGCTCTCCAAGCCTTTGATGTTTCGCTTTTGGCAAGCCAACGTGGTCATCTAGATCGTACACATATCTTGAGTTTCCCCATTCAAAAGATTCCACCATCATCACCTTGGATCAGCTTGATGCAAGTCTTAGGCTACCCCTCTACAATCCTTCTCGGCCCTTTGCATATGATGTTCTTTCTCAAGTCGAGCCGACTCGTGCTTTGTGTCAATACAACGGTAATTAGTATTGATTTATGGCTGAATAAGAGAGGCGAAGAAAGGGTAAGCATACTGATTCTCCTCATTCCACCCTACAATCCTGATGATACCCCCAAGTACACGGTCTAGAGCTTCCTGGATAACTACAAAGACTGTACTCCCTCTAGTGGGCCTTTAGCCGGTTTATCCTTCGGGCCTGCTCGCCATATTCCCTCTCAACAAGGCTAAGAATTTGCTTCTCGATGAGGATCCAGAGATGGGTCAGACATCCAACAAGCATCTGAGGCGTACTAGAGATCATATCTAGGATAAAACTACACTGGTCATTTGTGGGAACTTGCTCTTTGGGAACCGCCCTCCTCTTGAGGATTTGCTAGTCATGCCTCTTACGCGCCTTGGGTGGTGAACACGGAAAGGGTATGCTTTTTCTATTTAACTCTTCTTCTTGTTGTTTGATTTCCCTTTGTTGATTTTTCTTGATTATTTTGCAGTCTTCCAAATCGGGTTCTAAGTCGAGTCGGAAGAGGAGCGAGGCTGCTCGAGTAGGGGAGGAGGCTGTTAAGGTAACAAATATCATCATTTTTAATCCTTCAAGTACTGTACTTTCCCCTGTTTGTTTCCTTAACAAGGTCTGACCAGCGTTCAATCTTCTTTTCAGAGGGTCAAGTCTGTTGTGATTGATGAAGATAATGATGAGGATGACTCAGATGGTGGTCTTATTTTGAGGGTTTCACGAGGTGCTGGAGGTATTGAAAAAGATAAAGGATTTGTTGTGTTTTTATTTCTGGTTCTGGTATTGGTGAAGCTGTTAAAGATGTTGATGGAAGTGGTGTTGTTAAAGTTGTTGGTGGTGATAAAGGAAAAGGTGTTGTTATTGATGGAAATGAAGTTAGTACCGGTGTCGGTTTTGATGGTGGTGTGGATGCAGGGAATAATCTGGGTGATGCTGATTATGCGAGGTAGAATCTAGGAGAGGATGAACCTGACTTCAAGAAAATGGTTGTTTTTCAACCTTCGTTGTTGCCCTAAGATTCGAGTCTGGAAAGTGGCATCCCCGAACCTCAATCAAAGCCAGACGATTCGCTGCTCAAGCTTAATATGGAGGTGGTGCTTCATGTGGGATGTGACTACGATTTTCTGGTGGATGACATGGATGATGGTGAAGAAGAAAATGTAGGTGGTGAGGCAACCACAACTGCTAAGAATGGGAACCATTCTACTCAGGAGTGTGAAAATGCAGGTTTAGGCTTAGAGAAGCCCGTGAAGAACATATTGGCTCTCGGGCCTTCTGGTTAATCCACTTTAGCCTTCTCGGGAGATGCCTTTAACTCGATCAATGCTCTCACTTCTTCATATTTCGGATCCCTCTCCGAGTCTACCATGCTGGATGATGTCCCTTCTCTTTCCTCGGATGTCTTTTCTGCATTGGTGACTTTGGTGAGTGATATGATTCTTCCCTTTTTATTATCTTTGTATTTGCTACCGAATCGTTGTTCTCATCTGCATCTATCGTTGTAAGGCCAAAACGTCCAGCTCTGGAGTCGTGCTTCCTACGAGAATGTGTGTAGTAGGAACCAACTTATGGAGGGAGAGGTTCGAGACTTGCAGAGGCAGATCGTTAATCATCAAGGTAACTTTCCTTTCAGTATTTCCCCTATTTTCCCTTGATTTGTTATAGTTTTTAGGATCCTAAGTAGTGATTATTACTGGTATGCAACATCGATCAACTACAACTGGACGCGAGAGACGAATTCTGCAGGATCGTAGGGGAAATCAAAGTTTATAAGAGTAATGCTGTTAATTTAAATCATCGGATTAGCAATAAAGATGCAAAGATAGATAGGATGGAAACTGATCTCGAGCATATTCGTGATTCCTCCCGTAGTCAACTTATGACGATTAGCCAACTCGATGGAAGGTGTACTACTTTTGAGTATTTGAATCGTGAACTCTATGCTGATTGAGAGATACTAATCCGATGGAAAGAGAGTGCTGAAACTATCTTGATAATGAATGAAGCAGCTGCTCATCAGCATGCTGAGACGAGCCATCGATTGGACTCGGTTCGTGTAGAACGAGACAGTATCCAGGTTTCATATGACAATCATAAGGGTGTCTTTGGAAATCATATGAAGACATGTCAAGACGTTAAAAAAGATGATTTGCCTTGAAATACAGCGAGCTTGATACAACTATTATTGAATCGGAGAAAACTCTTAAGCTTAACCTTCAGACTTCAAAAGGTGTTTTTGATTCTTAGGTGCACAGTTGTACCTCGTGCCTTATTTTCCTAAGTTAATTTTTCTCTTTTTTGATTTCAGCATCTTAAGGGGAAGTGGAGGCTATGAAGAAGGAGGTGGAGTCCTTGAAGCATTCCTATACAAAGCTCAAGCACTCTGAAGAATCTCTGGGTGCTGATGTGACGAATATTAAAGAGCTGCTTTTTTGGGTCAGCACGGAAAAAGCGCAGGCTCTGGCTGATGCAAAAAAAGCCTTTGAGGCGCAAGTTGCTGGTCTAGTGCAGGAGAAGGTGCAAACTACCTTAAATGACATGAGAACTAAGGCAAGCGTGCTGCTTCTTCCCCCAAGCCTTCTACCTCTTGATGTTGCTCTGTTGCTGCTGGTTTTTTTTGGTTTTTCTTCTTGTTTGAAACAATATTTCTTGAGGTGTTGCTTCACCATGATGACCTCACTAGTTGAGGTTTCCTTGCTACACTTTCATTATTTTTTTCTCTTATTGTTTAATTTCGTCTTGACTTAGCTGTTACTTCTTTCTTATGTGTGCCCCATGTCCATCATGATTCTTTCAAATTCACATAATCACTTAGTTACTCCAAATATTCGATATCCATAACAAGGAAGATCATCGGGCCCAGTGCCATATCCCGATTCGGATATCTCATCATCAATTGGGACTTCTAATTTTCCCAATTCGAATAATATGTTGTTACTTGGAGGGATCACTCTCTCCTTTGATTAACCACCTAGGAAAATATTACGGGACCACCTATGTTAGTCTCTGGGTGGCCCCTTTGATTCTGGACCCGTAGTCCAGAACCCTCAGGTCACCTCAGGGGAGAATCGTTTCTTGCCTTGGGTGCAAATGATCCATTTAGTATCATGAGGTTACCTTAATTAGTATTTGGGTAACCCCTTCGACTCTAGACCTATCAGAGTCCTCAAATCACCTCATGCCTCGAGTACGAATGATCCATTATGTATCATATTTTACCTCTTAAGGATAGTATTGCTTTAGATGCTTTATGTTCCATGGATGCTCCATATCCTTTCCATCAGGCTTGAGTAGCTTGTAAGCTCCTTCTCATACCTTAGATAATATTATGTATGGACCTCCCCACTTGGGTGCTAGTTTTCATCCTTATATATCTCTCTCGTAGTCGTGGATTTCTCTGAGTACTAGCTGTCCTGGATGGAATTCTCTGGGATGAACCTTCTTGTTATATTCTCTTTGTAGCCTTCTCTAGTAATTTTCCATTTTCTGGAGTGCAATTTCTTGGGCCTCCTCCATATTGTAGAGTTTTACGAGTATCAAATCTGACATGAGGTCCTTTATTTATGCTTATGATTTAGTGGTAGGGATCATTATCTCAGTGGGCGGAATTGCTTCAGTTCCATATATGATCATGAAAGGTGATAGCCCCGTAGCTTCTCTCTTTGTTGTTTGATATACCCATAAAATGTTATGCAACTGTTCACACTAGTCCCCATAGTGACCATCCAACTTCTTCTTCAAATTATCAGATATGGTTTTGTTAGTGATTTCTGCCTGGCCATTGCTCTGTGGGTATATGGGTGTATATTTGCTCTTCATGATTTGGTAAGTGTTGAACAGTAGGTCTATGTTTGTTCCCTGCAGCTGTTTCCCATTATCTGACACTATTGCGGCGGGTATCCCGAATCGAAAAATGATATTTTCGTACTGGAATTTAAAGACATCCTTGTCCCGAATATGCTTTAAGGCAGCTGCTTCTACCCATTTGGTAAAGTAGTTTGTGGCCACGATGAGATATTTTCTTTGGAGCATCCCTTCGTGAAGTGGTCTCGTGATGTGTATTCCCCATTTTGCAAACGGCCATGGGCTTAACATCGAGTTTAAGGATGTGGATGGTGCATGAATATTCTTTCCAAATCTTTGACACTCCTCACATACTTTCACCATATACTTTGCATCTTCATGCATGTAGGTCCAAAAGTAACCCATAGTTTTTTCTCTCTGGGCTAGGTTCCTCCATGAACTATGATTGCCAGCGTCTCCATAGTGCAATTCTACCAGGATTTGATCCCCCTGCTCTTTACCTAGGCATCTAAATAATGGCCCCAGATAGGACTGCCTGTATAAGATCCTGTCCCGAAGTTGATAATTAGCTGCCTTGCTCTTGGTTTTGTTTGCTTGCATCGTGCTCGCATGTAACTCTCCAGATTTTAAGGTATCGGTGGATATGATCTCTCCAGTCACCCGATTCATAGAGTCCCGAACCGGTTGCGGCTATCGTCTCCTTGTCATCTTCCGTCTTGGTTATTGATGGTGTGAAGACCCTCCCAACTCGAATCTTCCACCGTTGGGTCTTTTAATATTGACGCGATGTAAGCCAACGCATCGGCATGCCTGATGTTCCATCTTATAACATGTGGTAACTTGATGTTTGTTATTTGACTCATGTAGTGCCGAGCTAGTTTTAAGTACTTCTGAAGACATGGATCCAGAGTCTGGTAATCCCCTTTGATTTGGCGTATTACTAACTAAGAATCGCTAGTAAGCCTTAATTTTGTTAGTCCCAGCTCTATGATAAGTCTTAGAGCATGGATTACTGCTTCATACTCAGTGGCGTTGTTGTTGGCTTTGAACTCGAGTCTGAAAGAATGGACTATCTTTTGTCCCCTTTGGTGTTGTGAACACTACGCCTAACCCTGATCTGTCATCATTGGAGGATCCGTCTATAAATATTTCACATCTATGAGGATGACAACTTTCGAGGAGTCTTACTGATTCGTCATCTTCTTCTTCCATTCCGAGAATGTCTTCTACTTCTTATTATTTCTCGAAATCTACCAAAAAATAAGTTATGACCTGGGACTTGATTGTTATACGCATCTCATAGAAGATACTGAATTGTCTAATTTGAGCACCCCATTTCGAGATTCGCCTCGATCTGGAAGAGTTATTTAGAACCGATTCGATAATGGATTTGGTAAGAACCCGAATTTTGTGTGCTTGAAAGTAAGTTCTTAGATTTTGTGTTGCATAGACTAGAGCTAGGATCAACTGCTTAATTTTGGTGTAATTTCTCTCTGTTGGTAGCATGGTCTTGCTGATGAAGTACACATGTTTCTCCTCTCCTCCTTCGTATCTGACTAACACAGTATTGATAGCATGAGCGGTATCCCCAAGATATATTGTGAGAACTTCTTTAGGATCTGGCCTCCGCAATACTGGCAACCTCGCGAGATGCTCTTTGATCTTCTGGGATGCCTTATCACATTCATCTGTCCGCTTGAATTTACCCCCCTTTCTTAAGGTACTAAAGAAAGGTTTGCATTTGTCGGATGATCTTTAGATAAATCGACTCAAGGCATCTAGGCATCTATTTAGCCTCTGAACATCTTTCACTGTAGTGGGTGATGGCATATCTCGAATGGCACGAACCTTGTAAGGATCTGCCTCAATACCGTTCTTAGTAATTATATAGTCTAAGAACTTCCCAGAACGTGCACTTTTCGGGATTAACTTTCATTTTATACTTTCTCATATGATCAAAGATTCCCTTTAGGTATGACACATGATTTACTGCTACTTTTCTCTTGACTAGCATGTCATCTATATATACCTTTAATTGTCTTGTGAATCCAACTTTCAAACATATCTTCCACCATCCTATGGTACGTTGCTCCCGTATTTTTCAATCTAAACGGTATCTTTGTATAACAACAGGTCCCTCTAGGTGTGAAGAATACGGTGTGTTCCTGATCTTCGGGGGGCAATGGAATTTGATTGTACCCAGAGTAACCGTCCATGAGAGTCAGCGCCTCGTGACCATTAATCACATCGACCAGTTGATCTATATTCGGGAGTGGAAAACTGTCATTCGGGCAAGCTTTGTTAAGATCACTGGAATCTACGCAGATTCAGACCCCACCATTCTTCTTTGGTATAATTACCATGTTTGAGATTCATACCGTATATTACGTATTTCAGATGACTTCATATGCTCCTCCTAATACTCTTAAAGTGACCTCGCCTTTGGGTTTGATAACCGACCCTTTAGATCCATAGATGATATAAGTAAAAGGGATGATGGTGTCATCTGATATGCCCATTCTTTTGAAAGTGTCATAGAACAGGACTTCTACAGAACTTCCACTATCCACCATTTTTCTTTACTCCCCATTCCTCAATCATCAGTGTAATTACCAACAGTTCTACATGATCTTCCCTATTCAAAATCACATCCTTTGCAGAGAAGGAAATTGGATGCATCATCCATGATTCCATCAAAAGAGTCTTGGCTACACTGTTGATTTTCTTTCTCGAGTGGTCTCTCTTGTGAATTCAATACATAATTCCACTTCCTAGCTGAAAACCTAGAGTTTCTGAGTGGGAAATCGTGTTGCATTGGAGAACTCTAGCGTCTCTTTTAATTCTTACTTGGTGTACTGGCACTTCTGCTGGTGTAGGTTGAGTTCTCATATATTTCTGTAAAAATCCATCTCGAATCAAGTGATGTATAATCTCCTTCATATCTTGACAGTTGTTAGTTTAATACCCTCTATACTGGTGGTAAGCACAGTAGTCAGGGTGGTCTTTACTTCTCTCAAACTGCACTCCTCGGTTTGGGGGATAATTGTTGTCTCCTCGCTTCTCTACCTCCTTGAATATTTCTTCCAGGGGAGCATTCAATGGCACGTACACTTTATTTTTGAATATAGGCCTTTTCCCTTTCAGGACCCACATTTTTGAGGTCGCACTCCTATCGTACCGCTTTTTTTTTTCTCAACTCGTCTAGACTCTGTATGGGGAATGACATTTGTCACCCGAGATGGTTCTGCCACCTCCGTAGTTTCCTGAACTTGGATTTCCTGCACCCCTCCTTGTATTTATTCAAGAGAAATGTAATGCTCCTACATCTTCCTGATATCCTTTAGAGTCTGAGGCTTTTCATTGTATATAGCTATGTAGATTGGATCCTTCTTTCCTAGAGAATTTTCAAACCCCAGAATCTGCTGGTCCACTGGTACCTTTCTAATTTTGGTGCATAACTTTCTCCACCTATCTGTAAGTGACCGAAGAGATTCTCTAAGTCTTCTGGATAGAGTAAACAATATGTTCACCCGAGGTCTGGCTATGATGTTGTGCATGTAAGTCTCCAAGAAGATTCCAGTCAGCTCCTCCTAGGTCCCGATTGGTCCCTGGGAGAGTGAGTAGAACCAAATCATTGCCTCTCCATCCAAGCTTGCTGGGAAGAGTTTACACATTATCATATCATTATTTCTCCATTGTAAAAGCGACATGCCGTACATCTTGATATGTTCCACCTGTTCCATCGAATCTTGTCACAAAAGGTGGGAGAGTGCACTTTGGAGGAAACTCATCTCTCGCCTATCTTCTGGTGAATGGGGTCTTTTCAGCTTCCGTCATTGCTTCTGCCAGCTTTTCATCATCTCCTTTGCCCACCATCTTCTTGATCATTGCCTCCAAAATTTTTACCTTCTTCGACATGGTCTGCGTATTCCTTCGATTCTCCTGCCAGGGTTCTTCCTCGTAGGTATAGTCTTCCATGGTCTTATAATATCTTCGCGGTTGCAACTCAGGTTCTGGACTTGGGTGCCTGGGAGATGCGGGCTCTGAGGTTCTACTCATGTTGGGTGTTGTTCGAATCGTGCCTCTAGCTGCAGAGTGTGTATTATCACTAGATCCCTCTATTGGGTACTCCCTTGGTAAGCTTCCATGTATCATACCTATTTCTCGTACTAGGTTGTTCTCTTGTTCTAGCAGTAAGTTTCTTCTCTCTAGTGCCCTAACCAGTTCTTCCTATTTTTGTTGGTTTGCCAATATCCTTACCAGGGTCGCATATGTGGTTTTGTGACTAGATGGGTTGTTCCTCCTCGGAACGTTTCCTCCCTCCACCAGATGTCTTTTCCCTAGCATGATTTGACGTTTCCTTTCTACTTCTATCTCGGCCACTTCTCTTCACGCCGGGTCAGCCATCATCTTGTACTCTTTTTCGTGGGACAGTTTTTCTGATTGTTCTTCCTCACTTTCCAAAGAGGATAATACATCAGGGGGATACTCTCCCCCTCTTGCAGTTTCACAAATCTGTACATTATCTAGTTGGACCGGGTATATCTCCTCTTCCACTGGTGGCATCTTGAGTTGGGTTTCTCTTGTTGGGATCTAACATGGATTAGGGTTGCTTTTCTGCCCGGAATTCTTGAGTTCCTTCTGCAGACTTGCTCTTGCTGCCGTTCGACTGCAGAGATGTCTCGTCGGTGCTGACGAACTGTCCATCGAATCTCGCTTGTTCTCCATGTTGACCCACGTCCAGAACGGAAACACACAGACTCACTATAACCTATTAAAGGAAAATATAACATATTTTTAAAGATTCTTTTGTTGGGTACTAATCCCCAAATCCGATAGTTAATAACCAAAAATATCAGTGTTCAGAGGTGGTTATTTGTCTTATGTCAGAATTCCACCCCTCAGAAAAAGATTTGTTGTGGTCCCGGTGTTTTTTTTTTTTTTTTGAAAAGAGCATCATAATAAAAAATGCTAGGTTTTTCTCAGTTAACTTGTAGTGCAAGTCTGCTTTTTCTGTTACTGGGTGAGTGGAGTCTGACCAACTTGTCGGCTCCGGTGACTCAAAAGTGTCCTTGGGTGACATTTTGAACATGATGCAGAGAAACCTTGTTTTAGAAGATCTTGTTTTTCTTTGATCTTAACTTTCTTTCTCCGTCATTAAGATATCCAACGAACTTTGTGAAGTTTAGACTATGGCCTCTATAATTTAAGCTCAGATCACTTGAATGACTTTGGCTTCAACTGATCTGAATCTCTCGTTTTAGTTTGGTTTCATGAACCTCAAGTTATAAAGGTTCCCCCCATTAATTTTTTAATAAAAAATAGTGAAATCTTTTTTTAGGTTTTGGAAAATAAGAAATTAGCTTGTAACAACCCTTTTTACCACTTATGAATAGTATTCTTGTGTTTGTAACTCTGAAAAAGGGGAAAAATCAAATACTTTTCAAATCCATAGTGTTGTTAAACTTTGAGTAACCCAGATCTACATTATCTTCTAACAAAGTATCATAGACACCTTGGAACTCGTAGATCTATAACTTTTGTTGTTCTTGAAACATGAGTAACTCTTATAGGGATCTTTTAGCTTCTACAAAGGTCAGTGACGCTTTGGAGCTTAAAGAATCTTTAAGATTGGCTATTGATAAAATAAAAAATAACTTGAACAATCTTCAAAGAGAGTCTTTTAGCTTATACAAAGATTAGTGACACTTTGGAGCTTATAGATCTCGCCGTTTAATGAAGTATTTCACTACAAAGGTACTCAACAAGATGTTAAACATCTCTGTTTCTAGCGTCAAAATGTAGTTGTGTAAAATCCAACTGCCTATATCTAACCATTCATTCTCAAGCAAAATATAAATGATTAAGGATAAGAATATATTAATAGTTACCACCAAAAGATATACGTGGTTCGGTATCATTACTTACGTCCATGGGGGTAAATGATTGATATTATTTGAAAGAGATTGAACTTACAAAGGGATAAACTCAATCTCCCCAAGAACATTCCAAATTACTCTCTCTCAAGCTTGTTATATGCTTTTCTCCCAAAAAATCTCACCTGCCTTCTCTCTTAACTTAGCTTAATATTTATAGACAAAGGTATCATACAACCAAATTTTAGTGTTGGACATTTGTATCTGAGTTTCTGTAGTTTGCTCGGGAGTATGTCCCGAATCTTCTCAAGTTCTCTCGATATGCTGGTTTCATCCTCAACTTGCTCTGGACACGAGCCGAGATGGTAATGGTTTCTTGTTCTTTCTTTGGCCACGACCCGAAGAGTGTATGTCGGTTCTTGTCAGGTGCATTAAATGTTTCTGATCATATCACGCGTGCTCTGTAATCTCATTTAATGTTCTATCTCCTCTTTCAAACTTGGTCGTTGATTTCTTCTTTTACTTTCCACCTGTCCTAACTGTAGATTGATGTGGTAGATATCTCTTTTACCGTGTAAGACCAAGAAGACTTTTCCAGTGTTTCTCTCTCATCTTAGTATCATAATCCCCTTATCTAGGATGTCTACATGTGTCCTCATATATTTATCCACTACAAACTCTATGCTAAGAAAGTCAATAATAGAGGTTTATATGCTATTACTCAAGCTAAATCTCTCAGATACAAGCTTCTTGGTAGGCTTGTTGTTCTTAAGTGTCTATTCATATATGCCGTAATCTACATGTTAATTTTATTGTAATTTGATAGATTTGATTTTGTTTATTCACATTTGTGTGTGTTGGTATGATTAGATTGTGGTTGTGTGTTTGTAAATTGTGCTTATCTATGTATAGTTAGAGGGGTTTGGGTACAATTAAGCCGATGTTACAGAAAAAAGTGATTTTTATTTATTATTGTTTAACCAGAGTCTCTCGATGTTGTTGGGTTCTGCTTCCTTGACCTTGCTCAAATTATGCACAACCAAAGCCTCTGATAGAATGGCTTGAATCCGGTCCAAAATCTGTCTATATCGTGTTTGGTAGCCCTGTGAGTGCTTTTACTTTAAGATTTCAGTTCTCAAAAATATATCTAATTATGTTTTTCCATTTCGTAAGTGTTTAGTCATGCTTTAACTGCATTTGGTAACTCCAAAATAGAAATTTACTAAACTCCTCATCAACTAAGAGCGTAACTCGATAGTACTTCCTAGTTGATGTAAAATAAAATAAAATAAAATATTAAAATATGACTGGAAGCTCTAAGTCAAACTTAATAGATTTATATCCACACTTAAAACCAATTCTTCGGTATGGTGGTTTAAAACTGCGGAGGTAAACTCTCCCGACAGTTCTGATCAGGTTAACAACGCGAGAATACCTAGGAAAGAATGCTTATTTATAATGATGGAGTTTACGATCTTTGTATACTAGTTACTATTTTCGTATGTGTACATTGTTTTAACAACAACAACCAAGCCTTTAGTCTCAAACAAGTTGGGATAGGCTGTCCATTGTCTGAAGCATTTAAAAAATAGGATAAAGCTAGGTACTGATAGCGAGAACCTAAAATTTATAACGCTGTATCTCCGTGGAACTTAAGTCATACTAGTTTCCTAAAATTATGATTGTTCTTACCTACATTCTTCAAGAAACAGTTGGTCTTCCGTCTTCCAACTATTTCTCATGTTAAAGTATTGTTTTATTTTGCATATCTTCGTCTGATTTTTACTTTGGTGTTTTCTTTTGTAGCACTTGATGCAACAACCAAGGGGAATCGGTACATAGATTCCTGTCTCAGGTGCGTATTAGATCCAGGAGGGGGATTTGGAGATGGAATGGAAGTTTCTCGTTTAAGAAACTATGTGATGTCTTTTGATCCAGAGTCACTTCAGAAATGCGCAACTATTAGATCAAAAGAGGCTGCGAGCATCATTAAGAAGCACACAGAAGCATTATTTGGGAGATCTGACATTGTCATTACTCCTCATGGGACTATTGATTCTTCAAAAGACGAACTTATCACTATAGGCTTTGGTGGGTTGTTACATTCAAATCTTTTCTTTGGGATGTTGAGAGCTATGTCGATTCAAGGTACCATTTTGTTGTCAATTAGTTACCATTGTTTATTAAACTGCTCTATAGAATGGTTTGCTAGAAGGGGCCTAATAGAGGCTGGGAAGAAAAACTGACTTAGAATTGGACTCTTTCGATTATAATAGATGAATGTAAATGTTTAAATAAAGTCTGTGTTACTGATAGTTCCGCACGTTGTTTTGTAATTTGCTTGAACAGAGTTAGTATTTAGCAGTTAGGGTTTTTTTCTTCTTCTGAACATACTGACTTGATCCTCAGATTTATTAGAGGTTAATTCTGTTATTTTTTAGTGTCTTATTATGTTATTTCTTTGTACACTTGGAAATATAGTTTTTGTTGGCCGGCAGTCATTCAAGTTTAAATTTAAACTATATTTATCAGATTGCATATGATAGATATGGGATTCAGGTTTGTCCATCGTAGACATGGAATTAGTTTTGGTTTCATAGTTAAACAATTGGATTTCTCAATTTAATGTAAATTCAACTCCGGCGATCGTTTCCTTGGACAATAAGCTCTCTATAGTAATAAATCTAAACCTATAATCAACATCTTAGGAGACTTTGCAGTTTCCAATGGCTTGGGTTTTGGTTTCCTTTGTTGCCAGACAAACGGATGAACCGAGCTCTACAAACTGTTGTTAATCAGGCTTACAACTGGTCTGTACATGCCAATGAAAATCCTAAACCTGCCCTAACAACACCCAGATACACTATTGTAAATCATCAATCTCACATGTTCTATTGTGTACAACTATCACTCCCTACTTGGGTTATATGGGATGAGAGTAGGCTGCAAGCTTTTCCTAGTAAAGTTTAGTATCAGGCATATGTAAGGTATTAGCCGAGCTGATACCTTTGTCTGCAAATCTCAAGGAAGTTGATGTTGTTTGCTTCAACCCGGGCTTTCTCAATTTAAGGTACTAGCCTTATTTGTTCGTATTATATCAGTTTTAGCTAATACCTGTTTTTATCTGCCATCATTATCTTCTGGATTATGTATTCCACTTTGCTTTTGCCTTTTTATACACGACGAGGTCTCAATATTATTGTTTTTTTGTACCTTTTCTTTCTAAGTTATGCTTTATATTTGTTTCATCTTCATAATTATATGATTTTGAATAATGTCCGAGTTTTCATTTGCTTCCATAGTCGCTTGATGCCTCATTCTTTAATGTAGGAGCTAATTTTATTCGTCAAAGGTGGAGAGATTCAAATGTGCAGCAAGAGGGCTATGGTATTACATGTGTTCTTCCTGAGCAAGGACTAGCAGCGACAATATACCGTCCCGTGCTTCATGTTTTTCTACTAGCCATGCATTATTATTCATTCATCATACTTCAGTATTTTTGTTGCTTCTATTGATTTGGTGAAGTTCGCATTTTACGGATAAGGTTGCATCATTGCTGCCCCAAATACATGTTGTAAGTCCTGCTGCATTCAGATCATGAGTATATGCTGCTACAACTTATAGTCCACTGGTTGAGAAGGGACCTCCGGTCTTAATTACAAGACCGGACAACTACTGTTTGTCGAAAGTCCTGAAAAAAAAGTACAATTCTTTGTTTCTTCAATTTTCTGTTTGTAGTTTGTCACCTTTAGCTGATCATTTGTCAGGAGTAGCTAACAGATCTAGGTCATACTTGAACCATTACCAGACCTATCTCCATTACTACCACCACCATCTCCGTGCAACCATGTTCAACTCTAGCAACATAGCCAGAACCACTACCATTATCACTAATAAAACCACCTCCACTACCATAATTTATACAATGTTCAACTCTAACACCATTTCCAGAACCACCTCTTTTACCATGTACTCTTCTCTCTTTTCTGCTATTGCAGGATCATTTGTCATAATGGATAGTGATCATTCTTTTGTTTTTGTTTTTGTTTGCAGTGGGTATACACAAGTATTAAAACAGATGCCTTGAGTCATTTTATCTCTGGATGCCCGTATGGAAAGTGGATTACAGAGGTCACTGTTTCTTCTTCGAACTACACTCATCTTGACTCAATGGTATCAGAATTACAAGGCACAAGGTCAGTAGCAATTCATAGCAATTTTCTTTAAAGGTACCAGTTTTCAGTTTGTTGAGAATAATATAGTATGCCATGATTACCAGGATACTACATGATCATATATGCATTATTATTTTTAGCTGGTATCTTTTGATGTTATGATTAGTTAAAATTGGTTTCAAGAACAACTTCAAGCCCAGCTGTTTCCGGTAAGTGTCTAACCTTTCTGATATTCAAAGATTTTCAAATTTTCAGGGTTGTGTTATCGATGGTAACGATATAGAGATATAATAAGTATTTGTAGCTGGAGAGATGTGTTTGATAATGCAGTCATATATTTACATTTCTTACTTATCGACAAAAACTGTTATAGGAATGCATACCCAAATTTGAAACTAGCTAAAAGTATGATTATGTACAAGTTTATTAGGGGGAATACTGCTCATTATAGAACTCGTTAAGAACTGTTCATTATATGTAGTTGTTATAAGAATCTATTGAATGCTGATATAATTACATGTTATTGATCGATTGATTGTGATGATCAATCGTATGCATGTTATATGATTTTTTTAATTCCTTTTGTATGATAAATTGGGTCTTCCAGTTCATCAAGAATGGTATATAGGTGCATAATTGAGGTCTAGAATGGTATATGCAGGTGCAAAATCTATCTATATTTAGTGCAAAAATATACATGAACATAACTAGCGATTCAAAAAAAAATTTAAAACTAATTCAAATTTGCAAAGGTTACAGACATTGGTAAAACAACATTGCTTACACCTAAGTAATTAGCAACTGAAATAAGCAATACAAAGAAAATAACGGCAGCAACACTTGTGGTGGGACCCAATAAAACGTTATCCAAATCAAAATAACGCTATTAAAAATGTTGCTTAAATTTATTTATCCATTGCTTTAAATAAATTGAGCAACGTATATAATCTTTAAGAAACGGATATATTTGTGCTTTAATAAAAGTAAGCAATATTCATAAACGTTGCAAAATAAGTGGCAAATATTTGCTAAGCCGTTATTGCAATGGTTAGAAAATTTCCTAAAAAGTTAGGAAGACGTTTATAAACGTTGTAAAATAGTCAAAATGGTGTAGTGCATGTTAACTTAGGGATATCTTTTACATACCAAAATCCACAACATCGAATTGCAACGTTGATGTTTTGCTACTTGCGATTAAATCACCATAACAGTTACGGGTTACGGTTCAATTCTACCATTAGAGTCGTAAACGAATTATTCAATTATACACTTGAAAACTCGCAAACAATCCATGGTCATAGGCTCGGTAAAAAACAAATAATAAAATATTATTCAAAAGAAATATTAACTCAAATAAATCATATCACATAGCTTCGAAATAGCTACTGGAGTTCATGACAAAACAATCACATCAAACGGAAAACACAACTTTGAAACCAAATTAACAAATCCAAACAACGGCAGGTGGTAGTGGAATGATATTGTGAACTGGTGATGCAGTGGTGGCATATGGACTGGAGGTACGAATGCTTGTTGTTGGATTGGTATTATGGTACGGACTGCTCTACGTTGTTGTGGGTGATAAAGTCCTGGTGGTACTGTGGTATGTGGAAGAGGTTGGTGATTGTGCGATACAAGAAGGTGGACATGAATGGTGGAGGAACAGGTTGGAGAGGAGCTAAAGCTCTTCTATGTTGGAGAGGTGAAAACCAGGCGTGAGGGGATATATCAAATGTATTTCCTTCAACTCCTCTTACAGATCAAGTCTTCTCTCTCAAGTCCCTGCAAATTCGAGTAGGATAGAGAACCCGCTTTCTTAATTTAACAAAAACTCTATTCACCTCTATATCTCTGTCTTTCATCACCTAAAACCAACGACAAGAGCTGACTCTTTGTTGATTTTCCGGCCAAGACTTGTCGTCCAACTTCTAATATTTCATATCAAACACCCTGACTTCTCGCCTTGAAATTCAACTCCAACTTGAACCCAAGTTTCCTTATTCGAATCATAAAATAATTACCTAACCATAACCAACCCTTGAACACATCGTTAGGACTCATAGTCGGAAAGAGGATGGTGCAAAAGCAACTGATCACATTCTCGTAGCCAAAACTTGACCCAAAACACCCACAAATTCTATGGCACATTGTTGCTGGGATTTGGAAAGGAACCAGACTAATTTAGTCACTTAAGCATTTTGTCGAACAGTAAATAGGCACGACTGGTGGTGTGAAGAGAAACGCTCTCTTATGATTTTTGAATCATTCAATATCTCGCTCCCTGCATTTTAATTAATACACAAGAAAAATCCATGATTCGAACACAACCCTTCTCTAATTTACGGTAGTAACCTCTCTGATACTTTCTTCTCAGCTGACTTCATGCCACAAACTCATCACCAATAACCATCTTTTCTTCTATTGTTTCTGTTTTGTTCTCAACTTCACTCGAACATAAAACCCCATCTTAGTTATTTGAACACAGCCACTAAAACCTATCTATTAACAACTTCAATCTCTTCTACTTCTCACCTGCAATCTTCTTTGTTATTTTTTGCTTCTCTCGAATCTGCTCTAACTACACTTGACCCCATCTCTATTTCTCTCGCTCAACTCTGCCAACAGTACACGACCCACTCTTCCCTCTCCGGCCACATATCTAACTGTCCCTTGGCCCACCTAAATTAACGAGTAGTGATAGATACATTTATGTGTCTAATTTGTTCCCAATTTTATAGTGTTGGAACTCAATTTTGTGTTAATATTGTCATTATATGTGTTTGTAGGTATTTTTGGGAAATAAATATTGTTGGCTCGAAAAATGTTAAAGGCATCCAAGGATTGGATAAGGGCACCCCAGTTGATAAATGAACCCAAGATTTACTAAAGGCACCAATTCCTTCCCATTTCAAATACAAAGTTTGGTGGGAAAGTTCAAATCCCATTTGCGTACACAAATTTTGGGTTAAAGATCGAGTTTTAAGACAAGATTATTGTCTTGCCTTATTTATAGGTGTTTAGAAAGTGTGGGACTCGATCAAATCAAAACAGAATCGAGAAAATATTCTCGGTAAGAAAAAAACAGGGGAAGAAAAATATTCCCGAGTATCTTGTTTGTTTATTTTGGGAAGATAAATGCAATTGCAAGGAATTTTTTTCTCGGGTATTATATACTATCAACTAGAGAAACTGTTGACATCTCTAAAACGCGTACAGGGAGATAAGAAAAGAATAAAATTTCCGAGAATTTTGAGAGAAAAAAAAAGAAAAAAGCTATTTGAAATTAAATCAAGTGATTTAAGGTCCTGTGGGTATATATATGAGTTGTGGGAACCATCCGAGGGGTTATCGAGTGATTAGGGAGGCCACAAGGCTGACAGAATCAATCAGGAAAAAAAAACTCTGTTGATGTTGTTCGTGAAAGGAAGAAGAATTCGTCACCAAAGGGTTGAAGAAACAGTGGCCAAAAAGTTTGAAGAATAACTTCGTCGCGAAAGAGAAGAACATCGTCGTAAAAGCTTCAATGACATTTTTTGTTCTTTTCAGCGTCAGAGAAAGCACCATCTGTAACGTTTATATATGTCTCAAATTTACTGTGTCAGTTTTATTTCTTCTTTTCAAGCACTTTTTAGCCATGTGTTCATCTTTTGAGAGAGTTTTTTCAACATGAGGAGCTAAACCCCATTGCTGAGGCTTCGGAGGAAGCCATTTTTCCAATAAATATGTGGTAATTTTAATTTAATTTATTTTTACAATTCTTTTTATGATTATTTGCATTACATCAAAAATGGAATAATGATTTTTATTAAATATCTGTGTTTTCTCTTGATGGAGCATGCTTGGTCGAGGGATTTTTGATGCTTCATGCTTGCCATTTACATTTATTATTTTAGAAATCTACTACAGGCAATATTTTAGGATCACCTTGAACGTAAGAATTGCATGAATATTGTTTTTAACTGAATCACATAAATTGGTTAATGGTGTAACCCTTTGTCTCAGCTCTTTCATATAATCTTGATATTTTCGTTTGAGTTTTATATTTTTAGTATTACAAACTAGGTCTAAAATCAATCTCAACAAATCCGAGTGAACGATCTTTCTTACCACTTTTCTATAAAAAATTATATCAAAAAGTTGACTGTATGTTTTCCGGTGTGAAAGAGCTTGGAGCAAACTGGCAGAGCAACAAAGACGAGGACTGAAATAAATTGTTGTGACATGTGAATTATCGACCAAATCATGTTAGGTTAATATAAATATGGATTTAGGCGCCCCTGATTTGGCCTCCCTTTAGCGAATCTAGGCCTTTTTTCCAGTACTTCTCTATTTCCAACAATTAGAAGCGTTGCATTCTTGTTATGTTTCAACTATCAACACCCAAGACTACCAAACAAAGAATTAAGCCTCATTTTCCATTCTTTTACGTCGCATGACTCCGATATACCTATAAAACTCTACACAAAAATAAAATACGAAAAATTACAAGAAAAATAGCAAAGAAAGCATAATCAATAAATAATAAATAAGGTGTTTTAGGCACTATCACATTCCCCCACACTTAGACTTTGATAGTCCTCGAGCAAACTAAGATAAACTAATCCTAAACTAAACTAAAATACAACAACTCCTTTTCATTGAGGATAAGGTAACATTTAGCATGTGTAACAAACCTTTAAAACCCTAGCTGTCCCTAGTGGAGGAGTTATAGTCTCGTGAGGGTTTACAAGAGGTTTACCCACAAAACCTAATGTTCCAACTTTCAAATATTCCAAAGCACATGCATCTAAAAAGCTAAGAGGACATAAAGTTTCTGCACGCTAATAATAAGAAGTTAGAAATTCCAATGAACATTATTCACATGCTTAACTCTTGATTTAAGAGAAAACTAACCATATGAAAGAATTCAGGTTCGCGAGCGATTAAATGTTTCGACTTCTGCCTCACCAATGGGGTTTTATAAAATCACACTCAAAAGATGCATTTTATGGTTCTCATGTGTATAGGCAGGAGTGAAGATAGAAATCCTGCACATGTTGAATGGTGGGAAGGGAAAACCTTCCGAACTATATTTTAATACCCATAGAAACGTGGGACGAAAAGAACCTTTTTTTTTATGATGATCTCTAAGAAAGGAAACCAAACACTATGTAAGGATAGGAATGCTCACTCACCTTCTCATCCAACCTACAATCAGCACCACTCTCACAGTGTCCCATAGAAACGTCTTCGGCTTCGGCTTCAACTGTTGATGATGAACTCTTGATATCACGGATCGGAAAATTCCGCCTCTGGCGCATTGAGCTGGGCAGGCCAGAACTCCCCGATGCGCGATTAAAAGAGAGTAACCAGACCTTATATTTTAACTTCTCGTCGGAAAGTGCAGGTAGATTTTTGCTTTCCAAGCATGCCTTGTAAGCATTATATTCGAAACGTAGTTCCCCCATCATTAAGGCTACGTTTATATCGTTCTACCTCACCCTTGTTCTGCTAAGGGTGCAAGGCCATAAAAGCGAATGTTGAAGGCCTTTGGTAAGCATCACATACTTACGAGCATTATCCAGGACTAACTCATGCCTTGGACTAGCACCTAGGCCATTTCAGCCCTATTTTTCGCTTCATCAACTCTTCTTTGACTAAGCAATGGGTGCATGCACTGATCTTGCTCTTGCCAAGAGTGCAGCAACCAAACATATTTCTTTAACAACGAATAGCTTGATAGGAAGTGGGAACATCTATCAAATGGAATTGCAACTACCTCATCAAGTGTGGCAACAATTATCTTTTGACTTAGCATTGCCAAGCCAAATGATACGAGTTACCATAATGTCGCAATCACCTCTAAATTAGATGATATGAGCGACAAGGTGTTGCACCTCAATATATTGCATTGCGGTTGCCTACGTACCCAACCCGTAACTTGAAGGGATCAAGCATGACCGTAGTTCATCAAAGGGTCAATTCGAAAGTAACAAAAAACTCAAGTCTATTAAGGCAAAGCCAACATCATTTCCAACTTCATTGCAAGGACAAAGGCCAAGCAAAGCCTAGAACGTATAGGCCGAAGGAATTTCGCAAGGTATGCACTAGCTTGTGCATGACTATCGCTAGTTATTATGCAAATATGCATTCTCAAGTACGTAGCACAATTGAATAATGTTTTCGCATAATTCAAGCTTTATAGGCTAAGCTATAAGCATATTGATACGTATGCATCAAGTATGCTCTAACTTATAGGCCACATTATATTTATATGTGAATTACTGATCATGCACATTTAAGCTTCATCGGTTAAGCTACAAGCATATTGATGCTTTAGCATCAAGTATGCTCCAACGCATAGGCCACATCGCATATATTTATATGTGCATTACTGCTCATGCACATTTAAGCTTCATCAGTTAAGCTACAAGCATATTGATGCTTTAGCATCAAGTATGCTCCAACGTATAGGCTATGTCACATTTATATGTACATTACCGCTCATGCACATTCAAGCAAAGCTCCCTCCCTATATATGTTTTATTCGCATTTCTACAAATAAAGAATAACTCCGGTGTTTATGGTGCTATTAGGGTTTCGAGTTATTTTTTTGTTTTCGGCGTTCTTGATCAATTTTGTGATCAAGTATGACGGAAAAATCCCCTTCTAACCATGGTAAAGTGTTAGTAAACCCTAATACATATATAAATTCAAACAAACAATCGTTTTTAGATGCTGTGAAGAGACGAACTCATGTTATGTCAAAAATAAATATTGAAAACCTATGCATGGCAAGGAAATCTGCTGGTCATTTTATTATTGGTATTCGTGATGATATTTTTGATAGGGCTAAAGAGAAGATGAAGCTTTCGCTGATAGGTAGGTTGGATTTTAGGGATTTAAAATTTTTAGAAGTTAAAGATAGCTTGCTTTTCAATAGAGATTAACAGGTTGGCATCAGTTTATCCCAATGACAAAAGGTTTTTTCACCATAGTTTTATCTAACGAAGATGATAAAAGAAGGGTTTGGAGAGATTGTTCGTGGTTTGTGGGGGATCAAGCATTACGCGTTCGGGATTTTGATCCTAACTTTAATCCAATTAATAAAAAAATATCTAGATCTTTAGTTTGGGTTCAATTGCCTGGTTTGCCTATTATTTATTGGACTGAAGAGATTTTGGTGTCAATCTGTACTGCTTTGGGTACGGCTATTGTTGTGGATTCAAGAACCCTAAATAAGGAATATGGGTATTTTTCCAGCGTTGTTGTTCACGTGGACTTTGCTGAGGATATTCCAAAGGATGTTCAGGTCAATGTTGGTGGATATGGCTTCTTGCAAACAATTTTGATTCCTAAGAAGCCAAAATATTGCAAGAATTGTAAGATGGTAGGGCATTTTTTTGTTGAATATAAAGAGGTGAAAGAAGTTGGGAAGGAGAAGCTGGTTAGAGGTACTGAGAGTAAAACTGAAGCTAAACCTAAAATTCGGCGTGGTACTATGACACAACATACTGGTAAGGTTGCTGAGAATGGAACTGTCTTGAATCCAGGTTTAGTGGGAGGTGATAAACGTAATAAATTTAGCGAAGTTCAGCATCTTGGTGCTGAGGAAGTGATCAAGAAGAAATTTATTGATAATATTAAGAAGGCGGAGGCGGAAAAGTTGCTAACTGCTTCTCAATGGGCTCGTGCTATGCAAGAGCAGTTAAATTATGAAAAAAAAAATTGATGCTGAGAAAAAGAAAGCTGAGAAGGCTAATATCCCTGAGTCTTCAAATACGGCAACTAAACTGAAGGATGATGTTGAGATGGCTGGGACTATGCAAGCTGAGTTGGATGCTGAAATTATTAATGGTAAGACTATTGATAGTGTTGTTAATGTTGAATTAGAAGAACACTGGAAAGAGACTCCTTTTTTTTACTCGAAGGAAGAAGCGAAATACCAAGCCTAGAAGGGCCGGTAAGACACCAACAGATTCTGGTGGAAATAGGTATTCAGTTTTGGCGAAAAATATTGATGTTGATGTTGATGCTGATAATACATCTGAAGAGGTTGACTCTGAAATTTATGCGGATAATCAAGCTGTAACTAAGACTAATACTGGAAAATTAGTTTGGCCAAATGAAGTTGAGATGGAGGAAAAAAGGAGATTGTTAGAGCAAGAAGCCCAGAAAGCTGCGGCTTTGGCAACTAAGGATGAAATTGAGCAGTTAACTGGTACAAGTTCAGTTCTTAAGAAGGTAAAGAAGGTGAAGGAAAAGAAAGGTGCATACGTAACTGATGGTGAAAAGGTGGTTAAGCCAGATTCTGTAGAGGCGTTACGAAATGATATGCAGAAAATTAATGTAAAGTTAACGAAAAAGGGTAAGGAGGGCTCAACACCTCCAACTGAAGTTAATTAATGTGAGTCTTGTGAATATCCTTGGTATAGCAAGATTGGAATCTAGATCAAGGTTAAGGGAGTTAGTTAAAATTAATAAACCAGATATTATTTGCATTGTGGAGCCTCTTCTGCACTGTAGTAGGAAAGTAATTCAAAGCTTAAGATTGCAAGATATGAGCATTGAGTTTATAGAGAATTTTGTGGATGGTATGAAGATTAATTTATGGATTTTATGGGCTAATAGTATTGGCAGGCCTAATGTTATTAGCAGTGGGAAACAAGCTATAACAATAGATGTAGAGGGGGTTTTTATCTCTTTTGTCCATGCAAGTGGGTTATAAGTAGTCAGAAGGAGCTTATGTCCTGCTATAAGTCTCGAAAATATCATAATTCCTTGGTTAGTTATGGGGGATTTCAACCGTGTCTTAAGGACTGAGGAAAAGAAGGGTGGAAGAGCCCCAAGACAAGCTGTAATTTCATAATTTGGCACTTGGGTTAGTAATAATGCTCTAGCTGAGGCTGAAGCCTTTGGAAGGAAGATAACTTGGTCTAATCGAAGGTCGGGTGCAGGCAGAATTGTTGAGAAGCTAGATATGGCTTTCACTAATGATGCTTGGCTCATGCGTTTTCGTAATTGGAGGTATGTGGTTATGAACAGAGACATCTCTGACCATGCTTCTCTGTTTGGTTTTCCTTTTGAAACCCATAGACCTAATCGAGCTCCCTTTCGAATTCAGAAAATATGGTTCAATCATGTTGGCTTTATAGAGGTAGTTAAGCTCAGTTGGATGTCTCCCATTCATGAAACTTATGCCTTTATATTCAACAATAAACTTAAGAGATTAAAGAAAGTTCTGAAGGAGTGGAACGTGAATTTCTTTGGCAATGTTCACGTTAGAATCAAGAAGGCTGATTTGAAGTTGGAGATAGTACATGCTGCTTCTGATTAGAACCCTCTAGACTCTAGGAAATTTGATGAGTTAACGATGCCCTGATTGAGGTGGAGAAGGCCAGATTTGATCCGGCTATCATGGTAAAACAAAAGGAAAGGACTACTTGGATGATGGACGGAGACAACAACACTAGCTTCTTACACAACAATATTAGAAGAAGAAGAAATAACTGTTTTATTTCTAACCTTGTTTCTGATGCAGGTACAAGGATGGTGGATCAAATTCAAATTCGTGACCATATCTTACAATACTACATGGATAAGTTTAATGGTGAAAGAACTATGATTGAGCCTTCAATCTCCAACTATGTTCATGAGTCAATTTATGAAGTAGAAAGTCTTGCAATGGATGCAGTTCCAGACATAGGGGAAATAAAGAGGCAGTCTTTGATTTAGGGGATGAAAGTGCTCCAGGGCCTGATGGTTTTTCTGGAATTTTCTATTAAAAGTGCTGGGATATTATTGAAAAGGACCTGGTCCTTTAAATACAGACTTGCTGGAAGCGTCAGTACATTCCAAATGGTATTAACTCTAGCTTGATCATCTTACTTCCAAAGGAGAAGGGCGATGATAGGCTTAGAAACTTCAGGCCAATTGGCTTAAGTAACTTCTTCTTTAAAATTATTACCAAGATTCTGGCTAGTAGGCTTGGCAGTTTTCTTGAAAGACTTATTTATGAGGAGCAGGTGGCTTTTATGAAGGGAAGAAACATCCATGAAAACATTAGTCTAGCCTCTGAGATGATCAATGAGATCGAAGTGGATAGGAAGTTTGGTAATGTGGGCTTAAAGCTGGATATATCCAAGGCTTTCGACACTGTCAGCTGGCAGTTTGTCAATTATTTTCAGGTTCTATGGTTTTTCAGATTGGTGGTGTTCTTGGATAAGTACCATTCTTAATTCGTCTCGTATTTCAGTTCTCATCAATGGAAATCCAAAAGGATTTTTCAAGATAAATCGAGGTTTGAGGCAAGGTGATACTTTATCCCCCTTGATTTTTGTACTTATTGAGGATGTCTTGAGTAGGAATATTACTCAGTGGTTTGAGAAAAGGAAGATGTCATATATGGTTACAAGAAAAGGGGGCTCTCCAATGCATATGTTCTTTGCTGATGACATCCTTACCTTTTGTAAGGCCAATATGAAGAGTCTGGTAATTTAAGGGACCTGCTAGCCCAGTATCAAGTTGTTTCAGGGTAAGCTGTTAGCACATCCAAGAGCAAGTTTTACTTTGGGGGAGAAAAACAAGCCAGGAAGAGACGAATTGCAAACTTTTTGAATTTTCAACCCTCTACCTTTCCTGATAGATATTTGGGGGTCCAAATTATGCCTGGATCAGTAAGGTATGCTCATGTTCGTCCAGTAGTGGAGAAAATCATGGACAAATTAGTTGGTTGGGTTGATACTTTACTTTGTTTTTAGGAAAGGTTGGTTCTCGTAAGATCAGTCATCTCTAGTTATGTTATTCATTACATGGCAGTTTATAAATGGCCTCTTAGGATCATTGCAGACTGTGAAAGAGCTATAAGGAACTTTATTTGGACGGGAGACGCCAAAGTTAGAAGAAAAATGGTAGTAGCTTATGATAATCTCTGCTGCCCGTTGATTGAAGGGGGTTTAGCTATCCCAAGGATGGAAGTGATGAACAAAGCAATGTTAATGAAACTTTGGTGGAATATTAAGAATTCTAATAAGAAGTGGGCTAAATTTTTTATATCTAAATTCTAAGGTCAATGGGGAACTGATAGATTATGGCCTTAAGTCCTCCATTATGCCAGGAATTAGATGGACTTATAATGAAGTGGAAAGGAATACTAGATGCCTGATTGGAAATGGGCAGGAAAATTTCATTTTCTTCGATAACTGGTGTGGTCAGAATAGTTTAGCTATCTCGTTGGGTATACCACATGCTAGGAGGAATGAATTTACCTCTAAGGTAGTTCTCCTGATAAGAGATGGTTCTTGGAATATCCCTTTAATTGTTAAAGAAAGAATGCTAGAAGCTGGAATAGATATACATTCTCTGCCTGAGCCAAGCATTGAACTTGACAGAAGGTTCTTGGTCCCAAAGCAGAAGGGTAACTTCACTGTCCGATCTGCTAGAAACTTGATCAGAAATGTCCGTCCTTTGAGTCAAGATGCAAAGCTAATTTGGAGACCAATTGTTCATCTTGCACTTGCTGCTCAAGCTTGGAAGGTAATAAAAATTGATTGTTGTGCTACTCTCGATAAGATAACTATCAGGTTTAAAGTCCAGCTATGTTCTATATGCGTTTTCTGCAATGATGAAAAGGAATCGATGCTTCATATTACCTAGAGCTGTGTTTTAGCTAGGAGGGGCTGGAAGTGGCTAGCTGAAATTTTTGAATTGTCCCAAGATTATGATATTATCACTTCTTATGATGAGTCAAAAGGGAATAGTAGAATGGCCAGAGACCTCTGGATTGTGGCTAACTTGGCCATGAGAGCGGAATTGTGGAATCTCCACAATAAGATGGTGTTTGAGGGGTTTAAGCTTAACTGGACTCAATTTAAAATGCGAGTCTATCAGCATATTAATGAGAAGTCAATGCTCATGAAGGGTCACATGCATAATACTTGTTATGATTTGCGCATCCTCAATTACTTCAAAGTGACATTTCGTTGCGTGAATTTCGCGGTCCCAATAGGTTGTGCTTGGAGACCTCCGGAGTTGGGGGTGATTCTTTTATGTTGTGATGGGGCTTCTTTTGGTAATCCTGGCCCAGCCGGGGCGGGAGTAGTGGCTAGAGCTTATAACGGAAGCGTTATTGGAGCTATCTCAGTTGGGCTAGGAACTGCCTCCAACTATATAGCTGAAATACATGCGATTCTTTATGGATTAGAGTGGGCCCAAAAATGGAATTACACTAGTGTTCTAATCAGGTCGGACTCAAGTAGTACAATCATGGCTTTCACAGGGGAATCGGTTCCTTGTTTCATGAGGAATAGATGGTTAGCCGCCAAGTCAAAGTACTCTTCGGTGCGCTTCGAACATGTTTATCGAGAGATAATTTTACAGCAGACAATATGGCTAAGCGAGGTTGTCTTTTGAATTGTGGGGAAAGAGAAAGCTATTTGGGTAGGCCAGGTTTTCTCATTTTAATTGAGGTGCCGGAAAAAGTGTACTTTCGTTTCGATTAATTAGTTTTGTTTCTTTCCTTTTAGAAGCCTTGTAGCTCTAAGTACTGTATCCTCCATTTTTTGTAGTTTTTTTTTATTTTAATACAATGGGACTTAACCAAAAAAATCGCATTTCTATAAATAAATATAAGAATAGGAAGTGACATCCATCGACTGCACAAGGCCGAAAATGAAGTTTTCTTGCCAAAGCCAAACGAAGCATTCTCGGGTAAGCTACAAAAAGGAATGCTTTCATTTTTTCATCCAACGTCCCCTTCTTATATATGTCTTACTCGCATTTCTACAAGTAAATATAAGAATAGGAAGTGACATCCATCGACTGCACAAGGCCGAAAATGAAGTTTTCTTGCCAAAGCTAAGCGAAGCATTCTCGGGTAAGCTACAAAAAGGAACGCTTTCATTTTTTCATCCAACGTCCCCTTCCTATATATGTCTTACTCGCATTTCTACAAGTAAATATAAGAATATGAAGTGACATCCATCGACTGCACAAGGCCGAAAATGAAGTTTTTTTGCCAAAGCCAAGCGAGGCATTCTCAGGTAAGCTACAAGTGAATACGCTAATGCATCACGATGATGCATTCTTGGCTCGGTGATGCATTTTCAATAATGCATCACGGCATAATATTGCATTAGCACTATGATGCTCTCTTTTATGCAGCATTGGCTTAGTGATGCATTGAATCATGCATCACGGCATAATAGTGCATTAGCACTATGATGCTCTCACTTACGCAAATTTAGCTCAGTGATGCATTAAATCATGCATCACGGCATAATAGTGCATTAGCACTATGATGCTCTCACTTACGCAAGTTTGGCTCAGTGATGCATTAAATCATGCATCACGTCATAATAGAGCATTAGCACTATGATGCTCTCACTTAAGCAACTTTGGCTCAGTGATGCATTGAATCATGCATCACGGCATAATAGTGAATTAGCACTATGATGCTCTCACTTACGCAACTTTTGCTTAGTGATGCATTGAATCATGCATCATGGCATAATAGTGCATTAGCACTACGACGCTCTCGCGGATACGAGATATCAGTTCGGTGATGCATTCCCAATCATGCATCACGGCATAATAGTGCCTTAGCACTATGATGCCTTCTCGAATAAGCCACATCTAGTGATGTATTCTAAGTCAGTATCACGGCATATTAGTGCATTAGCACTATAACACCTTCTTCGAATACGACATTGGCTCGGTGATGCATTCTCAATAATGCATCATGGCATAATAGTGCCTTAGCACTATAATGCATTCTTTGAATAGCGACATTGGCTCGGTGATGCATTCTCAATAATGCATCACGGCATAATAGTGCCTTTGCACTATAATGCATTCTTTGAATTGCGACATTGGCTCGGTGATGCATTCTCAATAATGCATCACGGCATAATAGTGCCTTAGCACTATAATGCATTCTTTGAATAGGGACATTGGCTCGGTGATGCATTCTCAATAATGTATCACGCCATAATAGTGCCTTAGCACTATAATGCATTCTTTCAATAACGATATTGGCTCGGTGATGCATTCTCAATAATGCATCACGGCATAATAATGCCTTAGCACTATGATGCATTCTTTGAATATCGACATTGGCTCGGTGATGCATTCTCAATAAGGCATCACGGCATAATAGTGCCTTAACACTATAATGCATTCTTTGAATAGCGATACTGGCTCGGTGATGCATTCTCAATAATGCATCACGGCATAATAGTGCCTTAGCACTATAATGCATTCTTTGAATAGCGATATTGGCTCGGTGATGCATTCTCAATAATGCACCACGGCATAAGAGTGCCTTAGCACTATGATGCATTCTTCGAATATCGACATTGGATCGGTGATGCATTCTCAATAACATACACTTATGAATCCCCAAAGTTCACAGAAGTTGAAGGGGTCATTAAATATGACAAGCAATATTTTTACTTAGAACTGCGAGGACCAAATTCAATTGCGAATCCCCAAAGTTCGTAAAAGTTGAAGGGGTCATCAAAATATGACAAGCAATATATTTACTTAGCACTGCGGGACCAAATTCAATTGTGAATCCCAAAAGTTTGCAAAAGTTTAAGGGGTCATCAAATATGACAAGCAATACATTTAACTTAGTACTGTGAGGACCAAACTCAATTTCCAGAGCAGTCGGATGCAAGTCTACCATTACATCAAACGGTCTTCCGGGTTGCCACTCGTAAGTGGGAGCTAGCAGGAAAGACAACACACACACTGTTCCAGCGACGGGCGGGGATGATCAGTCCCGTTGTCTACCACAGTTCCAGCGACGGTCTTCCGGGTTACCAAATGTATGGTAAAAGAGCCTAATAAGACCTGGCAAACTTACAGCACACTCGAGCGCGTCCAAATATCAGCGAAGTAACTATCGTAGTAGTTACAATTCTTCTTAGTACAGGAACTTGGCCTGATTGTCCCACACAAACTTACAAAGTGACTGGCCTAGCAGTCACAAACTCTTATTTTTTGCGTAATAGTTGGCCTACTTTTCCAACTTTTTCCTTTTTCTTTTGAAGGAAATTTTTTGTAGTCGCATTACAAACACTCACTTGACGAGTCCAAAACGCACAGTCCCGAGTGTTTTCTCGGAACTTGCTCTGATACCATCTATCACGGACGGGAAAATTCCGGCTTCGGCGCGTTGCGCTGGGCAGGCCAGAACTCCCCGATGCGCGATTAAAAGAGAGTAACCGAACATTAGAGCTTAACTTCTCGACGGAAAGTGCAGGTAGATTTTTGCTTTCCAAGCATGCCTTGTAAGCATTATATTCGAAACGTAGTTCCCCATCATTAAGGCTACGTTTATATCGTTCTACCTCACCCTTGTTCTGCTAAGGGTGCAAGGCCATAAAAACGAATGGTGAAGGCCTTTGGTAAGCATCACATACTTTCGAGCATTGTCCAGGCCTAACTCATGCATTGGACTAGCACCTAGGCTATTTCAGGCCTATTTTTCGCTTCATCAACTCTTCTTTGACTAAGCAATGGGTGCATGCACTGATCTTGCTCTTGCCAAGAGTGCAGCAACCAAACATATTCCGTTCATACCGAATAGCTTGATAGGAAGTACGAACATCTATCAAATAGAATTGCAACTACCTCATCAAGTGTGTCGACAATCATCTCTTGACTTAGCATTGCCAAGCCAGATGATACGAGTTACCATAATGTCGCAATCACCTCTAAATTAGTTGATATGAGCGACAAGGTGATGCACCTCAATGCATTGCATTACGGCTTCCTACGTATCCAACCCGTACCATGAAGGGATCAAGCATGACCGTAGTTCATCAAAGGGTGAATTCAAAAGGAACAAGCAACTCAAGTCAATTAAGGAAAAACCAACATCATTTCCAACTTCAATGCAAGGACAAAGGACATGCAAAGCCTAGACCGTATAGGCCGAAGGACTTTCACAAGGTATGCACTAGCTTGTGCATAACTATCGCTAGTTATTATGCAAATATGCATTCTCAAGTACGTAGCACGATTGAATGATGATTTCTCATAATTCAAGCTTTATAGGCTAAGATATAAGCATATTGATACTTATACATCAAGTACGATCCAACGTATAGGCCACATCGCATATATTTATATGTGCATTACTGCTCATGCACATTTAAGCTTCATCGGTTAAGCTACAAGCATATTGATGCTTTTGCATCAAGTATGCTCCAACGTATACGCCACATAGCATATATTTATATTGCATTACTGCTCATGCACATTTAAGCTTCATCGGTTAAGCTATAAGCATATTGATGCTTTAGCATCAAGTATGCTCCAACGTGTAGGCCACATCGCATGCATTACCTCTCATGCACATCTAAGCTTCATCGGTTAAGCTACACGCATATTCATGCTTATTCATCAAGTATGCTCCAACATATTGCCACTTCGCGTATCTATACGTGCATTACCGCTCATGCACATTCAAGCTTCATCGGTTAAGCTACAAGCATATTGTTGCTTTAGCATCAAGGATGCTCCAACGTATAGGCTACTTCGCATTTATATTGCATTATCGCTCATGCACATTCAAGCAAAGCTCTCTCCCTATATATGTTTTATTCGCATTTCTACAAGTAAATATAAGAATAGGAAGTGACATCCATCGACTGCACAAGGCCGAAATGAAGTTTTCTTTCCAAAGCCAAGCGAAGCATTCTCGAGTAAGCTACAAAAAGGAATGCTTTCATTTTTTCATCCAACGTCCCCTCCTTATATATGTCTTACTCGTATTTCTACAAGTAAATATCAGAATAGGAAGTGACATCCATCGACTGCACAAGGCCGAAAATAAAGTTTTCTTGCCAAAGCCAAGCGAGGCATTCTCAGGTAAGCTACAAGTGAACACGCTAATCCATAACGGTGACGCATTCTTGGCTCGGTGATGCATTCTCAATAATGCATAGCGGCATAATAGTGCATTAGCACTATGAGGTCTCTCTCTTATGCAGCATTGACTTATTGATGCATTGAATCATGCATCACAGCATAATAGTACATTAGAACTATGATGCTCTCACTTACGCAACTTTGGCTCAGTGATGCATTGAATCATGCATCACGACATAATAGTGCATTAGCACTATGATGCTCTAACTTACGCAACTTTGGATCAGTGATGCATTGAATCATGCATCACGGCATAATAGTGCATTAACACTATGATGATCTCAGTTACGCAACTTTGGCTCAGTGATGCATTGAATCATGCATCACGGCATAATAGTGCATTAGCACTATGATGCTCTCGCGGATACGCGACATCGGTTCGGTGATGCATTCTCAATCATGCATCATCGAAATTATAGTGCCTTGGCACTATGATGCCTTCTCGAATAAGCCACATTCAGTGATGCATTCTAACTCATGCATCACGGCATATTAGTGCATTAGCACTATAATACCTTCTTCAAATAGCGACATTGGCTCGGTGATGCATTCTCAATAATACATCACGGCATAATAGTGCCTTAACACTATAATGCATTCGTTGAATAACGATATTTGCTCGGTGATGCATTCTCAATAATGCATCACGGCATAATAGTGCCCTAGCACAATAATGCATTCTTTGAATAGTGACATTGGATCGGTGATGCATTCTCAATAATGTATCACGGCATAATAGTGCCTAAGTACTATAATGCATTCTTTGAATATGGATATTGGCTCGGTGATGCTTTCTCAATAATGCATCACGGCATAATAGTGCCTTAGCACTATGATGCATTCTTCGAATAACGACATTGGCTCGGTGATGCATTCTCAATAATGCATCACGGCATAATAGTGCTTTAGCACTATGATGCATTCTTTGTACGCAACTTTGGCTTGGTGATGCATTTTCAATAATGAATCACGACATAATAGTGCCTTAGCACTATAATGCATTCTCGGATACGCCACATTCAGTGATGCATTTTCAATAAAATATCACGGCGTAATAGTGCATTAGCACTATAATGCCTTCTCGCGGATACGCTTCAAGGCCATTTGTGCCTTTCCCGGTTAAGGGTCATTTTTGACTTGTGATGCATCACGCGAAATAGGGCCTTAACACTATAAATTCGAGGTCAAGGCATCCACACCCTTGTGCAATTCTAAGCAAGTTTTATAAGCTTAGGGTGAAGCTTCATCCCAGGTCATGACGCGTCCCTGAGTAAGCTTCATGAGAAAATTACGGGTGTTACACTTGAACTCGTAGAAATCTGACAATTTATAACTCTTTTCCTTTAATTCTTTGTTGCTTGAAACTTTTTCATAAATTTCTTCTTCCCCACGACTTTATTAAATGAACATAAGCTAAATACAAACTAAAGGAATAAATTTTTTATTTTATTTTTCATTTTTTTAAACTTTTTTTCTGATTTATTTTTTCTGTTAGACAAGAAAATAAAACAAAATCTCAAGAAAAAAAAACTAGTTCGACCGTGGGATAAAGACTTTACCACTTGATTCTTCATAATTTTTATTGTTTAGATATCATAAACTTCATTCACTGTCATCCTTTGATTTTCTTCACTCATTCACAAAAGTCTTCAACATGTATATATAATTCTACTCGTTGTCTTGTTGCTTTTCTTGAATCTGAAATTTGTTCTTTCTTGCACCGTTGCTTGTAAACCTTGAACGTCTTCAACTTTCTTTAAATTTGTAATGTTCCGCATGTTGATGATAATGGTGTTTCTATGGACCTATTGTCGAGAAAGAGAAAGAATGGTGCCAACTTCAAATCAAACGTTCTGGACGTTGATGGTGATGGTGTTTCTATGAACCTATTATTGAGAGATAAAGAGAGAATGATGCCAACTGCAAATCAAACTACAAGGTAAGGTTTTTTCGTAACTCTGATATCACCCTCATGATTGATAAAATTAGCACCCAAGAGATCAAAAAGTAGTACTGAAATGGTGCGAGGTTGAGTAGCTCATCATTTTACTCGGAATTTACGCAGATGAAACACTCTAAACGGATAAAATTCATTGAAGGTTTGGTGCCTCACTCATATACGGGTAATCTCCACTAATGATTGATCAACTTCTTTATTATTGCATTCTTTTTGCACCTAATTTGCCACCGCCTGTTTAAGTCCTTTTTTGTCGACTATTTCCTCTCAACAATTAAGAAACGTGAATATAGTTCTCTAATACTTCTAAGTTCAGTTATTTCTGTAAGAACTCTGTATGTAAACTTAGTTAGATGTATACTAAGTGATTCTAAAATATCTAAAAGTTGGAGGTTTATCCAAATAGTTACACGAAAGTTGAAAAATTTCTACCTAAAAAGTGAATACTTAAGAATTCCATATACTTAATCCCTCTCAGAAACTCAAAATTTACATTTTCCTCAATGTAAATTGAATCCTTCAATATAAAATCAAGGTGGGAAATCTTATAATGATATGAATATTCAGAATAAAACAAGAAAAGGTAAAAGAAATACTAAACCAATGGGTTGCCTCCCATGCAGCGCTTAGTTTAACGTCCTAATCCTGACTTTCTGGTTGCCCGTACACCAAACAATGGCAATACTAGCATAATATCGCAAAAGTGAAACTATCATCTCGTAAGAGTTACCCCGACACTTAGTCCATTCTACACTCGAAAGTGTATACAAAAAATAAGTGAAATGAACTTCTATGTGGTCCTCTTTGCAAACCTGCATGGTGTTAGACTCAAACGCATATGGCAGATACTTAGATACTTCTAATGTTTTCTCGGAACTTGCTCTGACACCATCTATCACGGACGGGAAAATTCCGTCTCCGGCGCGTTGCCTGGGCAGGCCAGAACTCCCCGATGCGCGAATAAAAGAGAGTAACCCGACCTTAGAGCTTAACTTCTCGCCGGAAAGTGCAGGTATATTTTTGTTTTCCAAGCATGCCTTGTAAACATTATATTCGAAACGTAGTTCCCCATCATTAAGGCTACGTTTATATCGTTCTACCTCACCCTTTTTCTGCTAAGGGTGCAAAGCCATAAAACCGAATGGTGAGGCCTTTTATAAGCATCACATACTTTCGAGCATTGTCCAGGCCTAACTCATGCATTGGACTAGCACCTAGGCCATTTCAGGCCTATTTTTCGCTTCATCAACTCTTCTTTGACTAAGCAATGGGTGCATGCACTGATCTTGCTCTTGCCAAGAGTGCAGCAACCAAACATATTCCGTTCATACCGAATAGCTTGATAGGAAGTACGAACATCTATCAAATAGAATTGCAACTACCTCATCAAGTGTGTCGATAATCATCTCTTGACTTAGCATTGCCAAGCCAGATGATACGAGTTACCATAATGTCACAATCACCTCTAAATTAGTTGATATGAGCGATAAGGTGATGCACCTCAATGCATTGCATTACGGCTGCCTACGTACCCAACCCGTACCATGAAGGGATCAAGCATGACCGTAGTTCATCAAAGTGTGAATTCGAAAGGAACAAGCAACTCAAGTCAATTAAGGAAAAGCCAACATCATTTCCAACTTCAATGCGAGGACAAAGGACAAGCAAAGCCTAGACTGTATAGGCCGAAGGACTTTCACAAGGTATGCACTAGCTTGTGCATAACTATCGCTAGTTATTATGCAAATATGCATTCTCAAGTACGTAGCACGATTGAATGATGCTTTCTCATAATTCAAGCTTTATAGGCTAATATATAAGCATATTGATACTTATACATCAAGTATGATCCAACGAATAGGCCACATCGCATATATTTATATGTGCATTACTGCTCATGCACATTTAAGCTTCATCGGTTAAGCTACAAGCATATTGATGCTTTAGCATCAAGTATGCTCCAACGTATACGCCACATAGCATATATTTATATGTGCATTACTGCTCATGCACATTTAAGCTTCATCGGTTAAGCTATAAGCATATTGATGCTTTAGCATCAAGTATGCTCCAACGTATAGGCCACATCGCATGCATTACCTCCCATGCACATCTAAGCTTCATCTGTTAAGCTACAAGCATATTCATGCTTATGCATCAAGTATGCTCCAACATATTGGCCACTTCGCGTATCTATACGTGCATTACCGCTCATGCACATTCAAGCTTCATCGGTTAAGCTACAAGCATATTGATGCTTTAGCATCAAGGATGCTCCAACGTATAGGCTACTTCGCATTTATATGTGCATTATCGCTCATGCACATTCAAGCAAAGCTCCCTCCCTATATATGTTTTATTCGCATTTCTACAAGTAAATATAAGAATAGGAAGTGACATCCATCGACTGCAGAAGGACGAAAATGAAGTTTTCTTGCCAAAGCAAAGCGAAGCATTCTCGGGTAAGCTACAAAAAGGAATGCTTTCATTTTTTCATCCAACTTCCCCTCCATATATATGTCTTACTCGTATTTCTACAAGTAAATATCAGAATAGGAAGTGACATCCATCTACTGCACAAGGCCGAAAATGAAGTTTTCTTGCCAAAGCCAAGCGAGGCATTCTCAGGTAAGCTACAAGTGAACACGCTAATCCATAACGATGACGCATTCTTGGCTCGGTGATGCATTCTCAATAATGCATCGCGGCATAATAGTGCATTAGTACTATGATGCTCTCTCTTATGAAGCATTGACTTAGTGATGCATTGAATCATGCATCACGGCATAATAGTGCATTAGAACTATGATGCTCTCACTTACGCAACTTTGGCTCAGTGATGCATTGAATCATGCATCACGGCATAATAGTGCATTAGCACTATGATGCTCTAACTTACGCAACTTTGGCTCAGTGATGCATTGAATCATGCATCACGGCATAATAGTGCATTAACACTATGATGATCTCACTTACGCAACTTTGGCTCAGTGATGCATTGAATCATGCATCACGGCATAATAGTTCATTAGCACTATGATGCTCTCGCGGATACGCGACATCGGTTCGGTGATGCATTCCCAATCATGCATCATGGAATAATAGTGCCTTGGCACTATGATGCCTTCTCGAATAAGCCACATTCAGTGATGCATTCTAAATCATGCATCACGGCATATTAGTGCATTAGCACTATAATACCTTCTTCGAATAGCGACATTGGCTCGGTGATGCATTCTCAATAACACATCACGGCATAATAGTGCCTTAGCACTATAATGCATTCGTTGAATAACGATATTTTCTCGGTGATGCATTCTCAATAATGCATCACGGCATAATAGTGCCCTAGCACTATAATGCATTCTTTGAATAGCGACATTGGATCGGTGATGCATTCTCAATAATGTATCACGGCATAATAGTGCCTAAGCACTATAATGCATTCTTTGAATAGGGATATTGGCTCGGTGATGCATTCTCAATAATGCATCACGGCATAATAGTGCCTTAGCACTATGATGCATTCTGCGAATAGCGACATTGGCTCGGTGATGCATTCTCAATAATGCATCACGGCATAATAGTGCATTAGCACTATGATGCATTCTTTGTACGCAACTTTGGCTTGGTGATGCATTTTCAATAATGCATCACGACATAATAGTGCCTTAGCACTATAATGCATTCTCGGATACGCCACATTCAGTGATGCATTTTCAATAATGTATCACGGCGTAATAGTTCATTAGCACTATAATGCCTTCTCGCGGATACGCTTCAAGGCCATTTGTGCCTTTCCCGGTTAAGGGTCATTTTTGACTTGTGTTGCATCACGCGAAATAGGGCCTTAACACTGTAAATTCGAGGTCAAGGCATCCACACCCTGATGCAATTCTAAGCAAGCTTTATAAGCTTAGGGTGAAGCTTCATCCCAGGTCATGACGCGTCCCTGAGTAAGCTTCATGAGAAAATTACGGGTGTTACACTTGAACTTCGTAGAAATCTGACAATTTATAACTCTTTTCCTTTAATTCTTTGTTGCTTGAAACTTTTTCATAGATTTCTTCTTCCCCACGACTTTATTAAATGAACATAAGCTAAATACAAACTAAAGTAATAATTTTTTTTTTTATTATTATTTTTTAAAACTTTTTTTCTGATTTATTTTTTCTGTTAGACAAGAAAATAAAGTAAAATCTCAAGAAAAAAAAACTACTTCGACCGTGGGATAAAGATTTACCACTTGATTCTTCATAATTTTTATTGTTTCGATATCATAAACTTCATTCACTGTCATCCTTTGATTTTCTTCGCTCATTCACAAAAGTCTTCAACATGTATATATAATTCTACTCGTTGTCTTGTTGCTTTTCTTGAATCTGAAATTTGTTCTTTCTTGCACCGTTGCTTGTAAACCTTGAACATCTTCAAATTTCTTTAAATTTGTAATGTTCCACATGTTGATGATAATGGTGTTTCTATGGACCTATTGTCGAGAAAGAGAAAGAATGGTGCCAACTTCAAATCAAACGTTCTGGACGTTGATGGTGATGGTGTTTCTATGAACCTATTATTGAGAGATAAAGAGAGAATGATGCCAACTGCAAATCAAACTACAAGGTAAGGTTTTTTCGTAACTCTGATATCACCCTCATGATTGATAAAATTAGCACCCAAGAGATCAAAAAGTAGTACTGAAATGGTGCGAGGTTGAGTAGCTCATCATTTTACTCGGAATTTACGCAGATGAAACACTCTAAACGGATAATATTCATTGAAGGTTTGGTGCCTCACTCATATACGGGTAATCTCCACTAATGGTTGATCAACTTCTTTATTATTGCATTCTTTTTGCACCTAATTTGCCACTGGCTGTTTAAGTCCCTTTTTGTCGACTATTTTCTCTCAACAATTAAGAAACGTGAATATAGTTCTCTAATACTTCTAAGTTCAGTTATTTCTGTAAGAACTCTGTATGTAAACTTAGTTAGATGTATACTTAGTGACTCTAAAATATCTAAAAGTTGGAGGTTTATCCAAATAGTTACACGAAAGTTGAAAAATTTCAACATAAAAAGTGAATACTTATGAATTCCATATGCTTAATCACTCTCAGAACCTCAAAATTTACATTGTCCTCAATGTAAATTGAATCCTTCAATATAAAATCAAGGTGGGAAATCTTATAATGATATGAAAATTCAGAATAAAACAAGAAAAGGTAAAAGAAATACTAAACCAATGGGTTGCCTCCCATGCAGCGCTTAGTTTAACGTCCTAATGCTGACTTTTTGGTCGCCTGTACACCAACAATCTAAAAAATTTGGCCATTTGTCCAAAAAAATATATGCAATTCTAACAATGGCTTCACAAGAATACTAGCATAATATCGCAAAAGTGAAACTATCATCTCGTAAGAGTTACCCCTACACTTAGTCCATTCTACACTCGAAAGTGACAAAAAATAAGTGAAATGAACTTCTATGTGGTCCTCTTTGCAAACCTGCATGGTGTTAGACTCAAACGCATATGACGGATACTTAGATGCAAATAATTCCGATAAAACTTTAGAAGCATTCCATTTCAGCCCCAAATTAGGTATCTTCCTAAAAAAAGATTAACAACTCTTTGAGAGACTACTTCTAGTTTGAGAGGATCATTATTAGATAGAGATTCATCTATAAGGTTAGACAAACCTTCCAAAACCTCTTGTATTACAGGATCCTACTACTGGACAATTCCATTCCCACATCACAAGTATCATTATTCCAATTCAAATTCTTGACAAGCCTTTCTTTATCAGTTTCTTGTATAGCCTGCAAGTCTTTATCATCAGAATTGAAATCTGCTCCAAGTAATTCATCGTAACACTTATGCTCTTCTTCACAAGTTGACATCTTATTCAAAGTGTCCAATATTTATGAATTTGGAGTGGTATGCACAAAGAAATCATAATCATCATCTCTTTCATACACAATCTAAGTCTTACTATCAATAAATTTAGTGTTTCTAGACTCAACTTCTTCCTTTTGAATAGGTGAATAATCATTATCACGATCAAGCGTGAAGCGTGAAGCTATTAGCACCGTCATTATCAATGATTTCCAAGGGTTCGTCATCCTTGGAATTTTAATCGAGCTCTTCTCTATTCTCCACACGACGACTAACCTCCATATGTATGGCCCTATAAATTACTTCAAGTGTTTCTAATATTTCTCCCTCGTCTTCCAACTAGTACAATTATTTATAGAGTTTCTTGATGTTAACACGTTTCCACCGGTACTCACGATAGGTTCTCTAGACACCAACTCTTCCCTTTGAATAGGTGAATAATCATAAGCAAGATCAGGAGTAGGTCTAGATACACTATCATAAGTTTCACTTGGTACAAAACTTTGCATGTTGGGTGTTGAGTTAATATGGTTCCATGTATGTCGCAAATCCTTCAAATCATCAAACAGCTGCATAAAACTAGATTGAAGCATATGAGAAGTATAACTATCTCCCCATCCTTGTGATTGTTCACTTACAAACCCTTCATAAGGTTGTTGATATGTATGAGAATTACCACAAGGTCTTATGGAATATTGATTTTAGCCAAAAGATTGGTTTTGATCATCATATCCCACATATGGTTGGAAGTTATAAGAATTAAATTGAGAATTGAACTGATTACCATAATATGTATTGTCTTGTGAACCATATATGTTATTCCCAAAAGGATTAATCTTAATAGCTAACCAAAAAAAAATATTATGTAGACAACTCGTTTATAACACTTACCTCTTGTTCTAGACAAGTGATGAATACCTCAACCAATTGTGCACACACAAAAGAATGATTGTACTTGAAATAAGATTCTAAAAAAATAAATTAGTACAGAAACTAAATGAAAAATCTGAAAATTAAATAACAACTAAAACTACCGAATGCTCCCTGGCAGCGACGCCAATTTGATCGAGGTGTCGAACTCGTCAAAAATATATTCCTTACTTTTGTTACAGTAACTAGTAGAATAATGATAACCAGGTTCGCTCCTAAGGGAGCGTTGAGTTAAAAGTTATGGATTAAATTTTTGAAATTAAACTGATGCGAAGATGTGAAATAAATAAAAGAATATGATATGAGGATGAGAATGAGGATGAGAATGAGAATGAGAATGATTAATGAATCTTTCTCCACTAGTGAACATGAGTACAAGAAAAATCTTCTTCAGAATATGTTTATTAAAAACCCTAGACAAGTTATGAGTTCAACAAGTCAATTAGACTCCAAGGTCACTTTGTAGAATAAGTTCTCTACTCGTTTCTAGCCAATCAAGCCACTTTGAATAAGCTCTCTAGTGTAACTTTATCGACCGATATGCTCTATGAGTCGGTTTGATCCTAACCACATGCTTGTAAGTTCGACATGTTAACTTAGGGTTATCTTCTAAACACCAAAATCCACAACATCCCATTACAACGTTGATGTTTTGCTACTTGCGATTAAATCACCATAACAATTACAGATTACGGTTCAATTATCAAGCATTAGAATCCCAAACGAATTATTCAACTGTACACTTGAAAAATCTAAATAATCCATGGTCTTAGGATCGATAAAAGACAAACAATAAAATATTATTTAAAAGAAAGATTAACTCAAATAAATCACGTCACATAACTTCGAAATATCCCTAATCAAATAATTTAGCTATTGGTGTTCATGAAAAAACAATCACAACAAACAGAAAATACAATGTTGAAACCAAATTAGCAAACCCAAACAGTGGCAGGTGGTAATAGAATAGTATTGTGAACTGGTGATTCAGTGGTTGTGTATGGATTGGAGGTACGAATGCTTGTTGATGGCTTGGTGTTGTGGCATAGACTGTTATACGTTGTTGTGGGTGATAAATTCCTGGTGGTACTGTGGTGTATGGAAGAGGCGGTGATTGTAGGATGCAAGAAGGTGGACATAAATGGTGGTGGAACAGGTTGGAGAGGAGTTAAAGCTCTTCTCTATTGGAGAGGTGAAAACCAGGTGTGAGGGGATATAGCAGATGTATTGCCTTCAACTCCTTTTATAAATCAAATCTTCTCATTCAAGTCCCTGCAAATTCGAGTAGGATAGGGAACCCGCTTTCCTAATTTAACATAAACTCTATTCACCTCTATATCTCTGTCAATCATCACATAAAACCAACGGCAAGAGACGACTCTTTATTGATTTTCCGGCCAAGACTTATTGTCCAACTTCTAATATTTTATATCAAACACCCTGACTTCTCGCCTTGAAGTTCGATTCTAACTTGAACCCAAGTTTCCTTATTCAAATCAAATTCTAAAACAATCCCCTAACCATAACTAATGTGGTCGTCTGCACGTCAAAATTATTTATTACTTTCTCACTACTATTGATTTATATGAAGCAAGAGTAAGAAAGGATCGTTCCCACGAGGAGGTCTTGTTGTTATATGATTTCAATATCTTATGTAAAAAGGGGGGGGGGGGGGGGTTCAGATTTAATAAAAGTAAATTAAACTAATTAATAGGTTGAGAATATTGGTCAAGGTTTCGTTTTCATTCACAAAACATGTTCTTGTGCTAATAATTAGAATTGATATTCTTGCGATCAAGCTAAGAAATTGTAGAAAATAATAAATAGGTTGAGAATATTGGTCAATGCTAATAATTAGAATTGATATTTAATCTCGTTTTATCAAAAGCCCTAGAATACCTTGATCGCAAGAATATCCCTCAAATTTTCTCAAGTCATCAACATACACATTAAAAGATGTGAATATGAATTCTACCAAGAGAACAACCTAACATCTAAAAGCACTAATCAAGTTAAATCCCGAGGAGCATTAAGATTCATGAAATTAGGCTAATCAATATAATTGAACGTGGAAAACGTACTAATTCAATTTAACAAAGGTCATGATCCACTTATGATTACTAGGATATATCACTACAAGCAATAACCACAATTATGCTACTTGTATTCAAGGAGTATCACTTTTGCGTATAATAACCCTAAATTAGCTATAGATATGAATATGAGTTCAATCAATTAAAACTTAACCAAACAAACAATCAATCAATCAATTAGATATTTGTGGTGAATCATGAACAATAATAGTGAGAAAAAACTAATGTATTATGCATAGAATCATGTTTGAGAAATCCAATTATTCTCTAACCAACAATAAAATTAACTACTCATAAATTGGAGTTTACACAATTGAATTCAAGAAGAAAAGAAATTCCAAACCCTAGATGTCGAGAAATCTTCCTCGTGTAAACCTACAAAAAGAAGTAGAAGAGGTGAGAAGAGAACTAGGTGAAAACCTAGATATCTCCCTCTCTTGTTGTATGTGCTCTTATATAGCTTTCTCCCTTGTAGGTTAAGCCCAACACACCCTTCGTCTGAATCAGATTCAAATAATAAAGCTCGTAACTTTTAAGCCCAAATAAGAGTTACTAGGCCTAAGTAAGTCACGGAACTGACGGGTATCTTCAAACACTTCACTGCAACTTTTTGGGGAATTTTGTCAAGCACCTAATGTGCAAATGTGCTTGTTGATTTAAACCTCAATCGCTTGTTAATTAAATCATTCCTTCTCCTTCCCTGCATTATTCAGTTCATTCATTCATTCTAAGACAAACCATATGTGTGAAGATAACCCATAATTATTAATTGATAATGGCAGCAGAGCATCCACAGTCATACGACTAAACCAAAAGACCAAAGAGTAAAAATTTTGATCTTTACTCCACCTAAAACGCAGGTCAGAGAGTAAAATTTGATCGGGCGGTTGTCTAAAGCTAACGCCTGGCATTAAGCGATTATACAAGTATACGTCTGATGCTTTTTTGTTTTACGCGAGTACATCTGTAAAAACGCTTGGTTGGGGCGGACACTGTATTAACACTCGGTGGGAGGCGTAACCCAAAATAACGTCCGATGATAGACGCACGCCTAGCGGCACGCCCCAGAGACAGGTGCTCTCTTAGCCGAACGCGTGATGGGGCGTTATCCTAGCCACACACCCGGTCACTTTTCTACACATGCAACTGGTTCGTGTTTCAAATAAGACAGACGCACGTTTAGACATACGCTTGAATCATCAGGCGCTTCCCTAGACGAACGCGCATCTCACCAGGTGGAGAGATGGGTGAATGCCTGATGGGGAGGAGCAATATATGTTCGCACAACTCTCTTCTCTTCTCCACAGTTTCATTTTCTCCTAAACACTTCACAGACAAACGCATTCCAATCAAGCGCCTACCACTCCACTTGCTAAACCCATTTGTCCCTCCAAATCAAGCTCAACCTCTTTTCAAATTTGTAAAAGCTTGGCAGATTTGATACCAACTAATCTAAGTTAGGATTATTTCAAAGAAAGGTAATAAACTCAAACTTTGATATAAATTGTAATGGATTTTAAAGGTTTAGATTATGATTTATTATAATGTTTTGTTAATTAAATTTGTATATATGTTTAAAGATTAAACATATGATTATGAAATAGACATATTAGGTTTTACAAATTGTAATTTTAGAATTGGGTATATTTCTAGGGTTTATGGAAGTTGTAAATTGGGTATAAAAAATTGATGAGTATTTGTTGAATTAAAGTTAGAATTGGTTAAGTTGTTGGTTAATTTGAGTTGGGTTGTGGTTAATTTTATGATTAATTGACTTGATTTTCTTTGAATTTGGGAATTAAGAATGTTTATGTTTTATAATGAATGTTTATGGAATTATAGAATTAGGGAATTATGATGAATTTTTGTAAAGTTGATGATTTGATTAGTAGTGGACTATTTTGTGAATCATGAATTTTGTAATTTGGATGATATATGTATGTTTGTACATTTGATTATCTAATTAGAGAATTACTTTTGTAATGATGAAATTAGTATTTTTGTGGATTTATGGATTAATTTAGAGTTTTATATTTGAGCATTGTGAGGATTACTCTTGATTTTGAAACTTGTATGTACCGTTTACACAAATGTTGAGCAATGTCACGTCGAGATTCGTTGGTCGAAAAAAGAGGAACAAGAAAGCTAAAACTGTTGAGGATTCAAAAGTAGACCTTACTACTGAAGAAATGGTCGATGTTCCCGGGTTGGCGAACTATATTGTCGTGGAAGATGCTCAGGGTCACGTTTCGACGAATATTACATATTCAACCGATTCAAAATTCAAGTATTTACATCGTGGTTCCCTCAAATCGGTCATTCAGACCGATGCAGGTATTACAAAACACAGCCCTAGGGTTAAATACATTATTGAAAAGGCAGGATGAGACCGTTTACTGACTATGGATGTAGTAGATTCGTCACATGCATTGATTGACTACATTTTTGAGCCTTGTTGGGATACCATGAACACTTTTACTTCTCCTTTGGTGAGATTGGGTTCACACCGCTTGATTGGGTCATGTTGACAGGATTAAGTATTGGTATTGGTCGTGGTATTCCGTATGACTCGGCGAAGTACCAATTTGATATGTCCGAGCGCATATTTTTTCATAAAGTAAAGATAGTGAAGTTTGTAAAAGAGAACATATTCCCGCTCAGTGGGTTTCAGATGTAATTACGGTTGTATTTTTGAGCACATATTTTGAGCATGGAACGTTGGTTGCGGATAAGATGATAGCATACTTGCTGAGAGAGTGGCGAAAGCCTTTTATATGTATGTTTTGGGACAATTTTTCTTTTTCAATGCAAAAAACTATATTGATGTTGGATGGTTAGCTGCTTTTGAGGATCTAAATGCAGTTGGATATTATGATTGGGGTAGTGGTGATTTTGTGAAATTGTATTCCGGACTCGCTGCATCTGGCAGGGGACAAAAGTCACTAGCCGGACCTTTCCAAATATTGGAGGTAAATTTCTTAGTCTTATTTATATTTCCTTTAAATGTTTATTTGTTGGTAGTTTATTTATTTCGTTGGTTGTCTTCACATTCTAGTTTTGAGGGTACGAATATGTGGGCATATGTCGACCAAAGAACCCAACAAGTGAAAGTGAAGCAGTATGGCCTAGAAGTTCTCGGTGGAATGGTACAAGAAGGAAGAGTATTGATATTGTTCGGTCTAGGAAGTTTCTTAATCAGTGATTGTAGACGATATGACCTGGCAACCGTGGGATTCCGCCATCTTAGTCCTTGAAACTGATATTGGACGGAAAGCAAATGAGCTCTCAGAGAAAAGGGTTATATTTTCTTGGCTAGGCACTGTGAGTTGATAATTTATGTTGATAGGACTGTTTTTTATTTTCTTGGATTTTTGGTTAGTTGATTGGTTTATTTGTTGATAGTTATTTTCTTTTCACAGTATAACATGTACCTCGGAGAACGGTGTTGGAAGCAAAACCATTCTACTTTTGGCGTTCCCAGCAACCCGCCTACTCGTATTAGCAACCTGAACAATGACAAAGCTAACGAGTTGAGGGAAAACGATGTGTTCCCTGCAAATCAATTAATGCATGTTGTTATGTATGATTTGTATATGGAGTATTGGCGACATATAACTAACTTGCAGAAATATGCCACCAAAGTCGATTGGGAGGTTGAAACATACGGGTATGCTGGTGACCGTATTAAACACAACATCCAAGAACCTGGTGAACATGTACCCATTCCGCCTCAACAACAATTGTCATACGTAAGTATACAATAAACCTTTTTTTTAGTATATAAAAATGGGTGAGAATGTGATTTAAATATAACAGGTCGAAGCTTATGGTATGGTTCAACAATATGTTGATTTTACGCAAGAGTTTCGTAAGTTTACGTTAAATAAAACGAATCAGAGGATGGAGTTTATCATGGAAAAAGATAAAAAAATACGGGGTCAACAAAATCATATCAACAATTTGGAGTTACAGCTGGCCCATTTTCGTCAACAACAACCACCCATTGGGTTTGGCACTTTTTCTCAAACTTTGCCACCACAAATATGGAATACCATGGGTCAGGGATCATCATCAACAATGCAATCAATTAACTACATATCCAGATCATCTTTGCCTCCTTTTATGCCCCCGCATTCGGCGCCCCGGAATCAAGATACGAATGGGTATTCTTTCATTTGCATTGTATTGTCATTCGAACAAACATTTTGTTTCTTTTATGTATCTTTTATCTGATTTGAATTGTCATTTCAAAAGACTTTTCTTATATTTGCGTTTTCTTTTACCTGCTTTGTGTTGTCATCTCCAGAGATATATTTAATCTTTGTTTTTTCCTTTATATCTGCTTTGTAGTGTCATCTCCAGAGATATATTTAATTTTTCTTTTTTCGTTTTTTCTGCTTGGTCTTGTCTTCTCAACTAACACTTCTTATGTTTGATGCGTCTATTCACCCTACTTACCTCAACTCAGTTAATTTTTAAAATACCATGAGTGTGTAGTCATATCAACACTCAAAGACTTATCTTAATATGCCTATAAATTGAACATTAGATTCTCCAATTATACAAACCAAAACTGCAAACATCACCAACCAATGGCATACTATGAGAATAACAAATCTCAACGGTTAGAATAGTAGGCGTTCGCTTAGAATAACGCCCCACACACAGGCGCTCAATTAGCCGAACGACCCACACATAGGCGCTCTCTTAGGTGAACGCCCGATGATTAATATAGGAGAACGCCTGATTACCAGGCGTGCTTCTGGCGTTACGCTTGATTGGACGTCTTCTTAGGTAAATGCCTAATGGGGCGGAGTTATGGTTCACGCCTGAAAAATGAAACGCATATCTAGTTAAACGCTTGGCACCATACGGATATCCAGCATCACGCCTGGCATGAGATGCATGCGCCTAGGTTAACGCTCCATTATATTTGGGTTTGGTCCAGTTCTGGGATCATTTTTGATCCCAAACAGTAAAAATTCCGGACCAAACCTCAAATTTACTCGCCCCACTGTGGTTGGATTTGGACGAACAAAAGACCAAATTTGGGTTTGGACCATCTTTTACTCCAACGACTAAGGGTGCTCTTAGTATGAGGAAAAGGAAAAAAAAACTCTTTTAGAAGAGCTACGTCTACTGCTCTGCTCATTACTGATAACGGGCGTAAATGCGGTGGGCTTAAACCGATAGATTTATCCATTGCTATTGGGCTAACGAGAAATTTTGTTTTTACGCTCGACCTCGACGACTGCAAGTCAATCACAATCACAGTGGTCCAAAATCAGGGATTACCGTTTCTAACCTTCCCAAACCACGTTTCTAACGGTTCGGTGCAAAAACCAAACCTAGATGTTTTGGTGCAAAAATTTTGATTTTTCTAGAACAGTCTATAATTAAAAAAAATTATCGTTGACACTTCATGTAATATTCAAATCACGATCAAGTTCACATAACAACAAAAAGATTATGATAAATTAATTTAGATTTTCACGTAGCCATATAAATATAAAATGGTAATTCCAAAAAAAAATTGATAGTAATTGGAGCTCGGCTCGGCGGTTACTCGCTAGGAACCGGTGATCTTGAGATGTCTGGTGAAACTGGAGTAAACGTAAAGCCTATTGGATCATAAAGTGCGGGATTTCTTGGTTCCTTTTCTAGGTATGGTCGGCTTGATAAGTCAAAAAGTGGAATTATTTAAGATGATACTTCATTCCTCTCTGAGCATTAGTTAGTAAAGGTTAGATCATATCGACTGGTTGGGCAGGGGCAGGAGCTGGTGCTGGTGAGTAAAGTCTAGATCAGGCTGGTCTAGTAACTGGGATTTATCGGCTTGATGAGTATTTTTTTTTTTCCCTTATCGAGTTAGGAACTTTTCTTTTGTCAGTGACCCTGGAAATTTCTATCTTGTTGGGATAGCTAGTAGTCGAGAAAGCGTAGATTTGGCTAGACTAGTTACGTCAGATGGTCCATCTAGTAGATCGAATTCAGGCCTTTGAGAACTGGCTCTGAAAGTAGAGGATCCTAGTTAGCTTAGCCGGGAAATGTTGTACCTTATCTGAATCTTTAATTTATTAAGATAAAATAAGAAATTAACATTGTTCTGATCCCTTGCTAATAATTCACGGACATAAGCAGGGAAAGCATTAGAACTCTTAAAAGAAATCCTATCAATTCTAATTATCTTTGAGATGGCATCAACAACTTGATTGTCATCTCTACTAGTAAAAACAGAAAAATACAAATTTCGAAAAATGAAGCTAAACTTTTAATATCCTTGATAATATTCCTATTGTACCAATGGATAGTAGGAACATCATCTGATATTGATTGAATAACTATTTTAGCATCTGCTTCTATGTGAATTCTCTTTAGTTGCAAAGCTTTTTCCCAGTGTAAAACTTCTTTCACTGTCTTACACTCCGCCTCCTCTGGACTAAAGGCTTCTACTTCAAAGGTCCCTTTAGTTTCTTCGCATTGACTTGTATCACAATGTAAGATAGGACCTGTTCCCATTAGATTAGTATCGTAATCAAATGGAGCGTCAACATTAATTTTTGACAATCCCATTTCAGGTGGCTTAAGACATTTTCATGCCCGCTATGTTGTTCAGTAACATGTGAATGTTGCAAGCGAAAGAAATTTATTTTGTTTACTGAATTATAAGAATTTGGCGTACCCCCTTGAAAGACATATTCACATCTGTCTTTCCAGATTATCCATACTCTAATCATCAGTTTGTTTAACCATAAGTCATCATCACTAGGTCATTTCCAAACCAGGATAATACCCAAATTGCAAAAAAGGAAGAGTTACTGCGCATAACATCAATGTTGATGTTGATAGCCTTTCAAACTTCTCTCGCATGTCTACATTCCAACATTAAGTGTTATATAGTTTTTTCATTTCTTCCACATATATCACATTTCAAAACCAATTCAGGAATGAAATTTGCTAGTCTTTTTTCTGACATGAAGGATTTATCTAATGCACTTCCAAACAAAGATTTTTACCCTACGAGCAGAGTTGGTAGACCATAGCTTTTCCATATTGTTGATGAGACATTATGACCATTTACTTGCACATCAGCAGTTGGAGCTCATAGTTGCTTGTACATGCTTTTAACTGAAAATTTGTCGTCCTTTGCTGGCATGCACACCATAACATCATTCCTTATTATATTTATAAATATACTAAGAATTTTCCCAGCAGTGGCCACATCGAACAATTGGTTTATAAGACAGACATTCCAAGAATTAGTATTAGGAACAAAGAGATCAGAGACATACTCATAGGAGATATAGTGGCAGCAACATGAACGGGTGATTGATGAATTCTAACAATCCATCTATCAAGCCATGTTTTTGTCTTCCTTCCATTATTAATCTCCATAAAATAATTTTTTTGAACAATTTTAAGACATTTTCCAACACCTCTCCGTACCTAAGAAATACTAGTTGAAGTAGGTTCCATGTGAAAAAATCACCATTCTTGAAATATTTAGATTGAAGAACTTGTACCCACAAATTCAAAGACTCGGTGCATATTCAATACGCTATCTTTGCCAAAAGAAACAAATTTAATTTTCTTAAATCCCTGAAAGCAAGTCCACCCATGTATTTAGGTTTATAGAGTTTATTCTAAGCTAAGAGATTAGTACGTATGTTTTAATTATAACCACAAAAAAATTTCCTTTGAATTGCAGTAAGACGAGAAAGGAGATCCTTATGCATAAGAAAAAATCTCATTTGGTATAGAGGTATATGGAGTTCATCATATGATTGATCATTTTGCTACGACCAGCTTGAGTAAGGGATGTAGAACTCCAACTTGCTAACATGTTTTCAAACTTTTCTTTCATAAAACCGAATGATTCTTGCTTAGAGAGACCAAGGAATAATGGGGAACCGATATACTTTCCTTTAGAGCTCATGGCTTTAACACCTAATATATGAGTGAGTGTAACTGCAACTTCAGGAAAAGTATGTTTACTAAAATAGACAAAAAAAATTCCAAAGTTAATAACCTGATCTGATTAGAGCTGAAACCTAAGTAAGAGTAGCTTGAGTAATGAACAAGCAATCATCTTCAAATAACAGATGATGAATGGATGGTGAAATGTTAGCCACTTTAATACCAATAATTGACTTGTTGCATTGAGCTTCAATAAGTTTTCTTGATAAAAACTTCATAGCCATAATAAGAGATAAGGGGACAAAAGGCTTGCCCTATTCATCTAGATGGATGAAAATCTTCACAAGGAAAACTATTAAGAATCACTACAAGAGTTGTAGTGCTAATGCACTCATAAATGAGATCACACCAATTATCATTGAACCCAAAGTATTTTAAGACTTTGATAAGAAAGCTCCACTCTAATCTGTCAAAAGCTTTTGACATATCCAATTTGATAGCCATCTAACCATTTTGACCCTTTCTTTTTTTTCTTCATTGAGTAAATAATCTCTTGAGCAATAATAGTTTTATCACTTAATAGCGTTTCAGAAACATAGGCAGCTTGGAATGGAGAAATGAGATTTTCCATTAAAGGCTTCATCATGTTCACTAGAATCTTGGAAATTATCTTGTATGATGTATTGCACAGATTGTTCTGTAGTCTGCTACAGTTGTAGCTTTCTTCTTCTTAGGGATGAGGAGATATAAGTCTTGTTTAATTGCTCTAAGATGTGCTTATTTTGAAAAAAACTTCGCACCATAAGACAAGCATCTGACCCAACTATATCCCACTAACTTTTGTAGAAACCTGCTTGAAAACCTTCTGGGCCAGGTGCACTCCAGTTTTCTATGCTTTTGAGAGTGTTGAGTATCTCATTATTTTCAGGAACCCTTAGTAAACCAGTATTATCAGCTTCAGTGATTAAAGTAAGAATGATGTTGTAGTAACCCTCATTAAGCGTTGGTGATGTTGAAATACTGAGTATTTGAAAGTGAGATGCTAAATGTTTTTCCAAATCTTCTCTGTTTGTATCCATTTCCTATTAGAGTCTTGAAGAGAATCTATGTTGTTACGAGCTTTTTTCCGATTGGTTTTCGTGTGAAAATATTTGGTGTTATTATCCATCTCTTTGAGGAAAAAATCTCCAGAGTTTTATTGATAAAACTCAGATCTTCATTTATGCCACTTGTATAATTCAATGTTAACTTCGTCAATCTGTTTGTTGATGGTTCAGGGCGGTTCTTGGTCCTGTAGAAAACCCAACTTTCTCTGTAAACTCTCAATGTGGTTGTTGATGTTGCCGAAGCGATTCATATTCCATCTGGAGAGAAGCTGTCTTGTGTATTGTAGTTTCTTGACTAATTTAAAACCATGAGATCCAACAAATCTTGTGGCCCAAGCTTTGCTAATTTCAGTAATACATGTATCATCATAAGCCACATTATAAATAATTTAAAAGGGATCCAACTTTTGTTATGTATGGGATTAGTAACAAGAATGATAGGGCTGTGATCACTGCCTATTTGATTGAGATGATATAACTTGGCATTAGGGTAATAAATAGACCAGTCGCCATTTCTTAAAGCCATATCTATTATAGATCTCTTATCCCCGGTACTCATATTATTACTAGTCAAGGTATAGTCTTTTCCAACAAAGCCAATATCATCCAAACAACAGTAAGCCACATTGTTATTGACCAGGCCATCAGATGAAGAAGAAGTTTGAACACAGCTAGTAAGAAAATGAAAATTAGGATCACCTAAAACCAACCAAAGTTGATCAATCTTAGAACCAATCCTCTGGATACGATCCTATTGATTTTCTTTTTGTTATAGTTGGAAAAGCCAACATAAATGTCAAGAGAAATTCATGCCTACTCATATCAAACTGAATAAGCAAATGGAACATATTATTGTAAGATTCCATTAGATCATAGGATAACCTACTTTTCCATAGGAGCACTATTACTCCAGACATCCCCACGGGTTCTATAAAGGCATAGTTAGGGTATTGGTATGTGAAAAGGGGTTTGATTTTGGCTTCACCTAGCTTTGCTTCACATAAAAAGATCATGTTTAGGTTTTGAGATCTAACAAGGTCTTTTAGGTGGTTCCTAATGACAGATGATTTGAAACCTTGAACATTCCATGAAAGAATTTTCATGTATGACTTAATATAACTATAAGAGTTGAAGAAAGTATCAAAACAGACCAAACCAGAAGTATTTTTAAGATATAAGAAAACTAATCAATTAAGAATACGGGTTTTCAAAAGAAAAACTTAGGATATAAAATTGAAAAGTATTTGATTATAACAAGAGCATTATGACAAGTTAATTTATACTATAAGCTTCAAATATATAACTGTAAAATAACATTACCAATTATGGACAAACCGAAAAACAAATGAATAAAGGTAGTTCACTGCGATATTTATATCCGAATTTATCTTGGTAAGGTTAAATCTAAAGAAAACCCATTAGAATCAAACTCACCGAAAAAAAAAGTGTAAACGAAGCATAATATACTAATGTTACTAGTAATATGGCTACAAACAATTATTAATTTGTAATAAATAGTCTCACAAAACCGCATGCATGAAACAACTTTTTTATGACTATAGATAATGTTATCCTCGAAGGAATATGTTTACAGTCTTCTATTTATGAGTGACCATGATCGTAAACCAACCTAATTCATTGGAGATCCCAACAGGTTCAAAGGGGACTACTAAGTTATGTATAATTCAGAACAAACACTGGGAGATAAAACTCCATCTTATTGCTACGGTGAGAAAAGGTATTTCCTGAAATGCGTTTTATAATAAGTTATGCTTTTAATGGTGCTTATATCTTTTATTTACAATTGAGATATTACGGGATATTTTTAGTGGGACATCACCTATATCAGTGTAGAATTGTGGTCAATGATATGGAAATTTTGTCGGGCATATTTTCTCAAAGCACTCATGAACCCAGGATTTGTTAATGAACACAATAGTATAGCCAATTTTTTTTGCAAAAATTCAATATGTGATAAATATTGTCATGGTTTACAATAAGAAATTAACAGTTAAAGACATCGTGTTCACGAGTTGTTTGTAAATCTGATAGTTATTCACTAAGTAGGTTCAAAACCAATAGCTATTGATGGGTACATAATTTATATATTTTTACCGCTATATTTATATTTATTAGTGCTCAAGTTGATACTAATTTTGTTGTTTTTATGATTTTTAGGTGATAAACATTAAACCCGAATTTATGAAGAAAATAAGCTAACTGGGGAGTATTCAATATGTCGTAGTGCTAGCAAACTTTCCAAAAACACAACCGGCATCGAAATGATGCTATTTGACTTAAAAATACACTGGTACATCAAGGAGCACCACCAGCTTAGGAGAATTGGATTTGGATTACTTAATTAATGCAAGCAAGTACTGACGGTTATCTTTAAATGGACTTGGACACATGAAAGCTATGAGTCCAACAGTCATTTGATAGTGGATGAGAGAATAAAGAAGGTGGTGACGTGACAAATAGGTGGGAAAATAGAAGTGGGACGTGGTCGATGGTGGTGAATCTATAAAAAGAAAAAATAAATTAGAGAAAGGGAGCTCGGTTGTAAAAGTCTTCTGGGTTGTGGAGGCGGAACAGAAAGAAAGGTGAGGAGGACCGAGGAGAGAAAAGATTCTTGGAGTTGGAGGATGTGTTGGGCGAGCAAATAACGTCTAACGAACTGAGGCAGGAGAAAAAAAGACTAAAGAAGAGGACAACAACATAGAAGTTGAAAGTCTTCTGTTTGGGCTGTTACGGTCCCAATTTCGGTTTAATTTCAACTTTTCTTAATTTATTTTTTAATGGATTTTAAGAAATCCGTTGCCATGTTCTAAGTTCTTTGTAATTAGAGTTTTATATTGAAACCACTTGAAGTATTAGACCAATTGAATTGACTTACTCTTAAAACACACACGATAAACCACTGCAATTGTCTAACACAGAGACAACACCAATTCAGTTTCACAGAACTCGATCCAACCCCATCATTAATGCACAACAAAACTACCAACAAATTCTCTCTGTACTCGTCTCCACAACCACCAGTCTTTCTTTCCAACCACAACAGCGAACCACCACCATCTTTCTTTTTCTTCGCAGCCAAACTCTTCCAATCCTGAATCTGACCGGAACCCCTTTTCAATCTCTTGTTGTTGTTCAATTCTTACTCAAACCATTATATCATCTTGTCCATCTTCTTTTCTAGCAGAAACCTTTCTTCTATTTCATTGTTTCACGGTGTTTCGTTCTTGTTGCTGACCTTCACCAACAACCCTTATCAAAACCTTGTTTTCTTCACTCATCCCTTGGATAATCTTCTATAAACTCAACCACAGACCCATATTTCTCTCAATTTAATTCTTCAAAACTACCACGATTTCACTCCACATTGAAAACTCCAATTTGATAGCAATAACAACACCACTTCCTTGTTTTCAGGATTCAAAACCCATGTAATTTCCGACAGAGAACACTCTTCAAAATCCAACCAATTTATTACCAAACTCGAACTTAGAGACTCATCTTCTCGTCTGCAGTTATCTATTGTCTGTAACAAGTTATCAAACCCCTCTTCGCAACAACAACCACTACCTTCTCCCTGTCTTTCATTTCACTAGCAGAAAAGTGAAAACCCCTATGATCTCAACTTTGCTTTTAGGTTAGAAAATAAAGATGAGTTTAGGTACCCAGTCGGTGGTTAGGGGGAAACGATGAATATGACTCCCTATAGCACTTTATAAAGCATCATGCTTCCTCCTTGTAATTCTCTATATTCCTTTGTAAAACTAAATGCCCCCTAGTAACTCTCTGTTTTTGGACAATTACGACTTGTATTCTTTTATGCTTTGATTCCGCCAATATTTAAAGTTGCCGAACTATGCCTCGAGGCTCTAATTCTCTTCTTTTACTTCATGTGACTCCAAAGTACCTATAAAACTAAAAAAAAAATATAATATACCAAAAATATAAGGAAAATAGCTAAGAAAATCATAAAAAATTGATATTCAAATAATGTATTTTAGGCACTTATCAATAGCCAACCCTATGACTCATAGCCGGCAAGAGAATGGTGCAGTAGAAACTGATCACATTTTTATAGCCAAAACTTGATCCAAAACACCCACAAATTCTATGGTACGTTGTTGATGGGATTCAGAAAGGAACCAGACTAACTTAGTCACTTAAACATTTTGTCGAACACTAAATATGCATGACTGGTGGTGTGAAGAGAAACGTTCTCTTTTGATTTTTGAATCATTCAATATCTCTTTCCCTGTATTTTAATTCATATACAAGAAAAACCCATTATTCGAACACAGCCCTTCTCTCACTTACGGTAGTAAACTCTCTGAGACTTTCTTCTCGAGTGACTTCTGGCCACAAACTCATCACCAATAACCATCTTTTCTTCTATTATCTCTGTTTTGTTTTCAACTTCACTCGAACACAAAACCAATCTTAGTTTTTAAACACAGCTACTAAAACCCATCTATTAACAGCTTCAATCTCTTTCGTTTCTCACCTGCAATTTTTTCTGTTGTTTCTTGCTTCTCTTGTATCCGCTCTAATTGAACTTGACCCCATCTATTTTTCTTTCGCTCAATTCTACCAACAGTACACGACCCACTCTTCCCTTTCCGGCCACGTACCTAACCTTCTCCCTGACCTCAATTAACGAGTAGTTGACCCTATGTTTGTCGGCGTGAAAGAGCTTGGAGCAAACTGGTCAGAGCAACAAAGACGAGGACTAAAACAAATGGTTGACTTGTGAATTATCGACCAAATCATGTTAGATTAATATAGGTACGGATTTAGGCGCCCCTGATTTGGCTGCCTATTAGGAAATTTAGGCCTTTTTTCCAATATTTCTCTATTTCCGATAATTAGAAGCCTTGCATTCTTGTTATGTTTTAACTATCAACACCCAAGACTAAAAAACAAGGAATTAAGCCTTCTTTTCTCTTCTTTATATTGCATGACTTCGATATACCTAATAAAACTCAAAACAATTATAAAATACGAAATTTATAAGAAAAATATTTAAAAGAACATAATTAATAGATAATAAATAAGGTGTTTTAGGAATCTACGAATGCCCCAGGCAATAATAAGGAAGGACGCTTTCAGAGGCGAAAGGCCGGTGAGATACCGGTTGTGATCCATTGCTTGTGTGGCTTTTGAAGCCATTGAGATGACCCAAGATCTTTTGCTATTTCAATTCCACGAGTTCTTGGGAAGAGTGTAGCAACGTCTAGTTCAGAATAAATTACATCCAAATCCAAGAATCAATAGGAAATGCTATAAAAAAATGCACAAACAGAAGATTCATTCATTAAGATTATAAAAAAATATCCACTGGCAGAGCTCTCCAACGTCATATTCTCCAAAAATCTCATAAGAAGACGGGATAAATCATCCATTTAATAAGACCGAGAGGGACGAAGTCACTCGACTAAAAGGAGAGGGCCTGACTTAGGTCGAGTACCTTTCAGGACATGAGAAAAAATGATAGGGATTGCATGTAGTCTCGAGCCAACTTTACCTTCTAAAATGATTAATATGGTTTCATCAACGGAAACTTCGAATTCTCTCTTGAATACAGGGTTGTACCAGAGGACCGGATTTTGATTGCTATTTCATTGCCTTTGCTCCGCATGTCCCATATGAGATGGGTTAATAAGTGGTAATTGGATATGTTATTAGGAATATGACAAAACAAAAGACCAATGAAAAGAAGAAGAATATACAAAAATACAAAGAGACTCGACTGCCAAGGAGAGGCCCGAAGGTCTAAAAGAAATCAGATGTCCTACATGTGAGGGACTGGAATGAAGAGGACAGAACACCAGATCCTTTAAGAAAGGATCGCGTGGATCCCCGATGTTGATCCACGCGAAATTTTCATCTAAAAGTCTTTTGACTTTTATTTGGGCCATGGCGGCCAGTGCTCCTAAGATCATAGAAGCAATGCTGCAAAAAACAAATTTGTTGCAATGTAGCTCTATAGGAACCACAAATAGAAAAACATGACATATTTGTATAAATAGATATTTTAGGTGCAATAGAAAGGAATGATGTCACCGGGGTGGGTGGCCTAACTCAAATTAAAGAGGACTGGCACTAGATGAGCCCTGAAGGAGTCCTATAGCAAGATATCATGTTTCTAGCAAGTTCTTACGTGACGTAGCTAAACCTTCTGAGAATGGCACGGAAGCCCCCACAAGGGAAATCTACGCTAAGTGATGCTCTGCTTGCTACGTTCAAAGTAAAAAAAAAATGGCCGGACCTGAAGAGTTTTGTTATGGGGTACAGGTGGAAATAATGATTCCTATATGACTCAGAAAGTGAAGGAGAAAAGGGCCTCCCCGGTTTTAGAAACTTTTAGGTTTATAAAGAGAAATTTTATGATATTTGATCTAAAATGAATTTACTAACCTTTCACGCTGCGGAAAGTCATCTTCCATTGAATCATTACACCAAAAATATAAGGATCTTACTAAGCAGCAGGTGAGGCTCTTACTTTAATATAAGGAACCACCTGCGGCCGAGTCTACGGTGAGGCTCGATTGATTTTTAATCTTAAAAAAAGAGAGGATCCGTTGATTAGCCTATCTGTCTCATCCTCTCAGGAAACATATACCTACACAAGCTCGATCAGGAGATACGTAGGATCCGACATATGAAACTTCGATAAGAATCAGATTGGTTCTCTCACAGTTCTCAGGTTTCCGCTTCATGCGTTCCAACGTTGCTTTGATTCCATGTTAGGGACTAGACCTAAGATTAGAATTCCTTCTTACCAGGCACTTGGGTTTATACAGCGGGAGTTGTGGTTATCAAACTTTTTTACTAGATCATGGATTTAAGTTGCTGTAAGGGCCTTTAGGAACTCAACTTAACAAGTTCAGGATATCTAATCTCTTTATCTTCATTTCTTAGTCTTTGCCGAAGATTTCTCCAAAGAAAAACACTACCACACTACCTACGATAAAAGATGTTATGCAAGAGCTCTACGATCTGCTTTCAAGCTCTGGCGATGAATCAACAATTCGAAGTGCTTTTCCTGCGTATTCTTGATGAACCAGCGTTTATATATAGATATATGAGGCTTTGTTTGGGAAGTAAGAAGCCCCTTTGACATCTCTTGATCTAGCCAAGAAATTAATATCTTCTTCAAGGTTCCACATCCCAGTAGGTTCAGTAGTCGGATAGTGCTGATGCGCTCTGTATTTCATGTGCAAGTAAGATGATATCCCTTCGATGTTAGAAGTTATAGGTAAAATCAAAACTTCAAATTTAATGAGTATGAATAAAGGGTCAATAGATGAAGAAAAGATGTATTAGAATCGTAACTAGATCTTCCAGTTTTGCTATTTGGTTCGCCTTCCTTATCATTCTATTGCACCTAGCACCACCAATTATAATGCCGGTTACACCCTTCCAAAATTATTTGAATTAACTGTATGATTTCAACATTACCCACTTGTCTGAATGTTGCTGAGCAGTTCTTGGATATCGAACGGACCTCCTTAGACGGTAATTTTAATGTGGCTGATTTATCAACTCTACTTGGAAATAGACCTTTTTACGCTCGTAAATAGTTTTCTTTAGATCCTTTTCCTTGGCTAGATTCTTAAAATTAGCAATTTGCTTCATCGCATTAAAGTTATAAAGGAATGAACCTTCAATAGGAGTCCTCAGAAGCTTCTGATCCAACAAATTATTTCAAATAAAATAACCATAATTTTGGGTGTTCACTTAATCTTATTAGGTATAGGTGCTTTTCTTCTAGTACTCAAGGCTCTTTATTTTGGGGGCGTATATGATACTTGGGCTCCTGGGGGGGGCGATGTAAGAAAAATTACTAACCTGACCCTTAGCCCAAGTGTTATATTTGGTTATTTACTAAAATCTCCTTTTGGAGGAGAAGGATGGATTGTTAGTGTAGACGACTTAGAAGATATAATTGGAGGGCATGTATGGTTAGGTTCCATTTGTATATTTGGTGGAATCTGGCATATCTTAACCAAACCCTTTGCATGGGCCCGTCGCGCCCTTGTATGGTCTGGGGAGGCTTACTTGTCTTATAGTTTAGCTGCTTTATCCGTCTTTGGTTTCATCGCTTGTTGTTTTGTCTGGTTCAATAATACTGCTTATCCTAGTGAATTTTACGGGCCCACTGGGCCAGAAGCTTCTCAAGCGCAAGCATTCACTTTTCTAGTTAGAGACCAACGTCTTGGGGCTAACGTGGGATCCGCTCAAGGACCTACCGGTTTAGGTAAATATCTAATGCGTTCCCCAACAGGGGAGGTCATTTTTGGAGGAGAAACTATGCGTTTTTGGGACCTCCGCGCTCCCTGGTTGGAACCTCTAAGGGGTCCAAATGGCTTGGACTTGAGCAGGCTGAAAAAAGACATCCAACCTTGGCAAGAACGGCGTTCTGCGGAATATATGACCCATGCTCCTTTAGGTTCCTTAAATTCCGTGGGTGGCGTAGCTACTGAGATCAATGCAGTCAATTATGTTTCTCCTAGAAGTTGGTTAGCTACCTCTCATTTTGTTCTAGGATTCTTCCTATTCGTGGGTCATTTATGGCATGCGGGAAGAGCTCGTGCAGCTGCAGCAGGATTTGAAAAAGGAATTGATCGTGATTTGGAACCTGTTCTTTTCATGACCCCTCTTAACTGAGACAGGAGATCAAATGCCTGAAGTAGGAATCAATTTGATTCCATCATTTGGATTAGGTCATACTTAAAAAGTGTTCCTTTTTACTTTCTTTTTTCTGGCTCGGCTATCCCACCTAGCCGAGCCATTCCACCTTATGATACCAGGTTAAGCCAAAACAATAAAGAAAGAAATCTATTCAATGAGAAAAAGGAGAGAGAGGGATTCGAACCCTCGATAGTTCTGAACAAAGAACTATACCGGTTTTCAAGACCGGAGCTATCAACCACTCGGCCATCTCTCCGAAAGACAATCTCTATTTTATTTGTATTCCCCCGAATAGAACATGGTCATCTGAGTGGATACCATCACTATCTGTAGAAACATACCAAGTGTGAATCTATAATAGATCGATGATCCAGCATGTCCGTTTGTAAAGTAAATCAAAATTTTTCCTAGACCCCATGTCTGAATAAAGTGATAATAAGTTCGATAGGATCCATGGGTTCATGGTCAAATCCCTTCATGATAGAATTTATTACAATTTTTTGGCTTATAGAGGGATCAAATGGTATAGTTCTGTTGATAGCTTGGAGGATTATAAGCATGACTATTGCTTTCCAATTGGCGGTTTTTGCATTAATTGCTACTTCCTCAATCTTACTGATTAGTGTACCCGTTGTATTTGCTTCTTCAGATGGTTGGTCAAGTAATAAAAATGTTGTATTTTCCGGTACATCATTATGGATTGGATTAGTCTTTCTAGTAGCTATACTTAATTCTCTCATTTCTTGAACCTAGTCAGTATTTCCCAGATAAAAAAATGACCCCTCCCTCGAACCCCTTCGAGTTGTGAGACACATTCAAATTCAATACAATAAAAGAGAAGTCTCAAAAAAACTGGGGGGAGGGTTC
>JAJJMC010010614.1:6904579-6922672 GCA_023531435.1 Papaver californicum | reverse complement strand
TCGTAATTATTCAATTCGTCGTTTTGAAGTGTAATTCTTTTAACTAAAAGGAAGTCCTTAGATGTAATAGTTTGAAGAAAAGGTTCTCAATATGATAACTGAATTTACTGTTGCCGCGAGTCAGACTTAATCATTTGGGATTCAAGATACCTATCGTCCAAAACTTTTGATTCTTCTTATAATAAAAATGGATCTTATGCCCGTAATGGCAACAAACTCTTTTTGTTTTCTTTACCGATAACTAAGAAACTTCTCGATGCATTGGATGGATGCCCGGGCATTGAGAAGGAAGGACCTTTCAGAGGCGAAAGGCTATGGGGATATACCGTCTGTGATCCAAATTTAAATGACGATAATGACTGGACCGGTATAACATTCTATCAACTATAAAAAAAACAGAGGTTTCACTGCCTTAGAGCCTATCCTATTGTTTTAGGGTGAAAACAAATGTACTGCAAAATTGTACTTTCATGTAGGTTAGAGAGATCAAGCTCGAACAGGACGAGCCTAAACCAATGATGGTCGTTTACGTCTGATTGTGTCGCAGCACGTCAAAATTATTTATTACTTTCTCACTACTATTGATTTATTATGAAGCAAGGGTAAGAAAGGATCGTTCCCACGAGGAGGTCTTGGTTGTTATATGGTTTCAAAATCTTATGTAGTAGGGGGATTTTTTTCAGATTCAATTAAACTAAACTGAACTAATTAAGAAAGCAATGAAATTGTAGAAAATAATCAAAGAGATGAGAAAATTGGTCAAGTTTTCGTTTTCATTCACAAAAATGTTCTTATACTAATAATTAGAATTGATATTTAATCTCGTTTTATCAAAATCCCTAGAATATCTCTATCCCAAGAATATCCCGCAAATTTCATCAAGTCATCAACAAACACATTAAAAGATGCGAATATGAATTCTACCAAGAGAACAACCTAACGTGTAAAAATCACTAATCAAGTTTAATTCCCGAGGAGTATTAAGATTTGTGAAATTAGGATAATCAATGCAATTGAACGTGGAAAACGCACTATTCAATTTAACAAAGGTCATGATCCACTTATGATTACTAGGATATATCACTACAAGCAATAACCACAATTATGCTACTTGTATTCAAGGAGTATCACTTTTGCGTATAATAAACCCTAAATTAGCTATAGATATGAATGTGAGTTCAGTCAATTGGCTACTCGACGAAACTAACACTCAATGATGCGTCGGAAAACCGACTTTCTTTTACCGCAAGCGCACGGTGTCTAAAGATGTAGAGAATAGAAAATACGGTTCGTTCCCACGAGGAGTGTGTATCACTTAACTAATTAATTTAAGTAAATTTCGAGTCTAATTTTTTTTTTTTCAGATTTTGAATATAAAGAGTTAAACTAGGAATGAACTAAAACTATTTAACAAAGATTGAAATCAATATTTTGGGAATCTGTTGGATATTAGGGTTTACATGCGTTCATCACAACGGGTATCGATTTTACTCATGCAAAATAGTAAATCTAGATACTAATACACGGAAGATATTTCGTTTAAGAATCGAAGAAAAGAATTTTCAAAAATAATTGTTTGTTCTCAACCTAAGGTAGAATTTCGAAGTACTAGGTATACGTGGCATAAAAAGTCAAAGAATATTCATAAAACGATTATCGTGAAAGGGTCAACGAGTTCTTCTACTAATCAAACAATTAACTATACATGGCATATAACATAAAAAATCATCGAGAAAGATAAAATATTGAAAGAGTGATAAAACATTAACATTAAGCTTTAGTAGTTGAAAACCCTAGTTTTGAAACACAAGAAAATCTATCTCTACAAGTTCATCCTTTCACCCTAACAAAGAGATTTAGCTAGACATGGTTTTCTTAAAAGCCATTAAAATTGATTAAGAAAGTAATAATTATAATTGAAATAAAAAACTAAACCCTTTTTCTCCTGTACGTGAAGGTATTTTCTATTTGTGAGAAGTTGTGTAGAAAATTGTATCTAGGCTCCCCTTTATATAGGCTTTGGTAACCTCCTCTTGATCCTTATCCAAATAGGAAACATAATCTCGATAAACTTTTCCACCTCCTTTTGATCCTTATCCAATTAGGAAACCTAATTTCATTAAACTTTTCCACCTCCTTTTGATCCTTATCCAATTAGGAGACTTAACCTCCTCAAATACCAACAAAACCCCGAATTTTCATGTCAAAGGCGAGCCCAAAACGCTTCCCTTATTTCTCTTCCCGTGCAGGCCCGATAAGGCCCAACAGATACCAAATCCAAGTTGGTTTCACGGTTTTGCTCATAACTTTCTCATACGAAGTCAGAATGACCTCGTTCTTTCTCCGTTGGCTTCGTAATTCAATTTTCTACAATATGAAATCTTGGAATAGACTGAGTTACACTAGGTATTTAGCAATTCTTCCTTGTAGAGCTCAATTTCACTTCTTTCAGAGATGTAACCTAATAAAACACATAAAATACAGAAGTAATAATAACACACAGTAATTCACACAAAATATAGCAAATAAGTATAAGGAAATGATACTTATAATATGTATATTATGCACTTATCACTCAATCACACATGACAGTATTTGTAGTGAATTATGAACGATAATATTGAGACCAAACTAATTTATTATTCATAGAATCATGTATTGTAAAATTCAACTAATACCTAACCAATAAAAGAAAATTAGATACTCATAATAATAGGAAAATTAAATTTAAGAAATAAATTGCAAATCCTAGATGTGAGAAATCTTCCTCGCGCAAACCTACAAAAAAAAATAGAAGAAGTGAGAAAAGAACTAGGTGAAAACCTAGATATATCTTCCTCTTGTTGAAGTTGCTCTTATATAAATTTATCCCTTGTAGAATCCTTCTTAGAATATAACTCTCTTTTCTATTATAACCTTAACTCTCCAATTCCAAAAATAGGTCAAGCCCAAAACTCTAAGCCAAAATCAGATTTATATAGTCCATTCTAATTCAAAAGGCCCATAACTCACTAAGCTTGTCAATATCCCATAACTGAAAACAATTTTAAGCACTTTACTCACGCCTGATTCATAGATGAATTATATCGAGCACCTTGCGTGCATTTCTTGGCAGATATTCCGGCATTACTTGTTAGTGTTTGCAAAGTCAATTTTATCTCCTTCTCTGCATACATTTAATACCACTCACTTATTCAAATAAAACACTCAATATCACAAGCAATCAAAACTATAGATCGAACCCATTGCTCATAGCCAGGCTCAATAACCCCTATCCTAACTCAACATCGACCATATTCTTCTATTCATCACTGGAAACGAAGCCAACCCTTTCAAGAGCACCAGCTTCACTACCTGATTCTCTATATTTTCGTCCATTCTCTATGTACTTTGTTACCTTCTCAATCTTCTCCACAAACTCGAAAAGACCACTCATATCTTCTTTATCTTGTCACAGCTGACTACACCACCATCAACTTGAATCACCCAAGACATACTGTCCTGTTCTTTGTGCCTTCTTTGTTTGATTAAAACCCAAATCTTATTTCCTTTCAAACTTTTCAAATACAGGAGCAAAAACCTCAGACGTAATTTGGTTTCTCGATAAAAATCTCCACCAACATTTCCATCGTAACTTCATACTAATTAGAAGAAACCCATCTCGTATTCCATCTTCATATTTCCACTTTCTCTCTGTGTTCTTCTTCGAACCCAATGGCTTCAGCCAAATCTCTTGTATCTGTCGGCGCTGGACCTTGTGGAATCGAGAAAAACTTGGTCGTTGTTGTTATAAGTCGACCTGAGTTTAGCTGTTAGGTTATAAAAGAGTTGGAAGGTGTCCCTTAGTAATGTCTCATCTTCCTTTAGTGAATACAATTCAAATCAAGTGGATTAACTCCCTATAACACCTCTTTATGAAACAGCAGGCCTCCCCCTAGTAATTCTCATCTTGACACTTTTACAAGCCTCTAACTTTGCTAGCTCTGAGTCCATCCACATCCAATGTTGCCAAGTGATGCCATAAGCCTCTATTTATCTTCTTTCACTTCATGTGACTACAAAATACCTAGAAAAGCTAAAACAAGCGCAATATATACTAACACATGAGAAATAACTAAGATAAGTATAGAAAATAGATATTCAAATTATGCACTTATCAACGTCCTCCTTCGATCACAAAGGTGGAGAAGATTGGGTAGGTCATAAGGGAGGGAAAAAAGAAGGTTGAAAAATCTCAGTGTGATGTGTAATTGTAGTGTGTAGAAAAGAATGAACTATCTCTGGGATAAATCGTTAATTCTATATATCATGTCTCTTAGTTCTCTCTTGTTCTTGTTTCAAATAGATGAAGCCATCTATTTATAGTTTGGAGGAGACATACTGATTTCTCGTAAGTGATGAAAGTTACGATTGTGGAGATTCTAGTGGAGTCAAGTCTGAAAAATAGGGAGGACTTGTATAATCAGTTCTCCTCGTGCTTTTAACTTCCTTATAACTTTCACACTAATTGTTACCTTCTAGTTCGTGTATGTGTTTCCACATTGCATGATTGCCAGACTGCCAGACCAATACCCCAATGAGAACCCTCCCATGTGTTTAATTTGATATACAGTAGAAAAATATTGGAGTTATGAACCACTACTCTTTTGAATATGAAAAGTCAAGTCAATGACTTTCTAAGTCAGTGAGGCAAGTTGCACAACTCACTGAATTGATAGTCAGACTGATTAGTGTCAAGTTTCATAAACTTAATAGTCATGTACTAGCTTAGGAGTAATATGGCGTAATTTTAATAGCCAGAAATCAGCTTAGAAGTGACAAGGCATAATTCTAGAAGTGTTCGAAGCCAAGATTGTGAGAAGGTTCCCAAGCAAGGAGGTTTAATAGATAGCCATATAGAGAAAGTGATGGCATTAGGCCAGCGCTGAGAAAGAGTATCGTGTTTCTTAAAGACGTAACTAGAAAAGGCTAGCACTGGCTTTCTACCTACCATAAAATAATATGGCGCGTCCCTAATGGACGTAACTAGCATAGAATAGCACTGGCTTCGCTGCTAGCAAGAAGTAATGCGCGTCGCTAAGGACGTTGTTATCAAGAGGCTAGCGTTGGCTTCATTGCCATCAAGAAGTAATGTGTGTTGCTAAGGATGCTGCTAGCAAGAGGCTAGCGCTGGCTTCATTGCCAGCGAGAATATCACGTCCTTGAGGACGCTGCTAACAAGGCTAGCGCTAGCTTCTTCATAGCGAGAATATCGCGTCCCTAGGACGCTGCTAGGCGGAGCACGAGAATGTCGCGTCCTTGAGGACACTTGCAGCAAGGCTAGCGCTAGCTTATTTTTAGCGAGAATTTCGCGTCCCTGGGGATGCTGCTATGTGGAGCTAGTGCTAGCTTCTTTGCCAGCAAGAATGTTGCATCCCTGGGATGCTGCTTTAATAAGACTAGTGCTAGCCTTGTGTTAGCGCAGCAATAAGCTAGGGATGACCTAGCACGGAGGTACGACGCGTCTTTGGATGCATTGCTCTTTGATTGTGGCACGTCCAAGAGGAACGACGCATAATTTGTGACACGTCATTGAGTAAAATGCTAAAGTGGCATATTTTAGTGTTAGGACGGGGAATTGTGATGCCTTTTTCGTGAGCAGGAAATTAAGCGAGAATGCGTTCTTGGAGATCATGCATTAGCTATTCCCAGTATATACGTATATCAGTAAATTGATATTGTTTAAATAAGAATTTGAGTATCGATATTGGATACATAACAAGATCTAGGAATAACAATAGAGAAGTCATTAGATGCAGAACAAGCTCTAGGAACAACACTAGAGAAGTATCAAGTTGGTCTATACTAGTGTGCAATCCATCTAGGAGCTTTGATATTTATTCTGTAGAAACTATAGAATATATGGGAGTATTGCAGCAAGCACCAGTACTATTCTAAGAATTTCATACATAGATGGATACTGAGTCATACAATAATTTGATTATATACATACGTATATATAAAGAGAGAGACACAGATAGATACCCATTGTGATTTAGTATAATCCTAGGACTCTTTGCAGAATGAAAATATACTAAGGTTCAATATATTCTGATATCCGGGTCAAAACATATATGTTTTTTACGATTTTTTCCCTTGTCAAAAGTCCATCATCGACAGACTCATGCTCAGATTCCTCACCAATTGTCGCCAACTTCAGAGTTTCCAAGAGGCAGTGTAAACGTTTTCTGACGAGATTCTTGTAAAACATCTTGTGATGGGTTCAGACCATATAATATTTTAAATATTATTTTACAATGAATGTATATGACATTTATGAGTATGTATAGTGACTTTTATGATTCATACTCAAATTTTTTTTGTGTTTGGTATGTTCAAACCTAATATTCCTGAACCTATCTACCTTTAGGGGGAGAATGACTGGAATCAGAGAGCTTAGTCTACCAATGAAGGAAAAAAAGTTACCATAATTTTGATGTGGATAATTTCCTTTCCCAAGATGAAAGTCATAAGCGTACTAGCTACTTCTCGCATACTTGTTGAGGATGGTGCTTCAAATAACATTTATATGTGGAATAGAAGTTTAAAAGAGAGTGTGCCAATCAAATATTCGAGTATTAGCGTTGATTTCTACTTTGTTAGGATCCTCCTTGGGGCGTGTGTGTATTATTTATCTTGGATGAGGCTTCCAAAGCCAGGGATAGGACTGAAAGGCTATCTCGTAGGGTTTGAAGTTTATAACGGTAGTTAGAGGAAGTATACCTCAGAATGGATCGAGCCAGTCTTTAAAGACTCTTTTTTTATTGTATTTCTGAAATATAAAACATTTTATGGTTTTTGGGATAGTAGGTAGGCTTTGACAAGTATTTTGCAAGAGATTTTATTTTCTATGACAATGATATTTTATTTGATTGATAAACTTGAAATCCCAAGCATGAATGCATAAATATTGCAATCATTTTGGAGGAATTACGAATATTGAAAAAGAAGATAAGGAAAATATTGGAAAAGTGATTGTAGAATACATAAGCATTGGAATCGTCGAGCCACTTGTAGTGTGTCACTACCCTTTCTGGCTTATCAGTGTTGATGAGCTTCTCTTTATCTTTAGTAGGGGCGGATCTAATTCACATGATAAAATATTGGAAGGGATTGGCCTCCCATTCACATCGCGTAGTTATAGCGGGGTTAGTCTCTGGATCAAGTCCCCAATCCTCGATAGGACGTGGGATAGCTGGTTGTAAAGAAAGATGTTGAATAGAACTTACTTGGTCAAGCCCCAAAGTCTTGATCGAATCCCTAAGCTTTGATGATAACGAGGAACCCTCCTTGTTTCTGTGAATCCATGGACGCTCCTGAACCATATTGTAATCTGGATTTTCTTTAATAATGTAAAACTTTGCATCTTTGAGGTGAGCAATGGTGGGGAGTCCCCGGACGTGCTCTTCATTGTTCTTGTCGACCATATATTCCAATGGAGGCTTGAATTAAACAGAAGTATTTTCAGCAATAGATAAGCACTTACCAGATACAACACGATTGAGAGCAACGAAACTATCCTTGCGTTGTGCCTTTGTGAAGTAAAGAAGTTCTCACATGTATTCCATCAAGGACTAAACTCTTCGGTTGATATATTATTCAGAAAGAGTAAAATTTCTGACATGGGGCGTATTCCCATAGACATCATCAGTCCCCACGTGTAGTTCACCTGATTCTATCTTCTCTTTGGAAATGCGTTTCAAACCATTGCATTCGCTGGTAGGATGGTTGACGAATCGGTAAAAACGATAATACTTTGGATCTGCCATTTCTTGGGCTATTGGTAAACATCACACAGGTGGTAACTTGATAGTGTCGTCTTGTATCCAGACTTCCAGTAACTCGAGGAGTTCATCTATGGGAAAAAGAAAGTATGGGAAGGTTAGATTTGGTTTCTTCTGTTGCTCCTGTTGTTGTTGTTGTTGTTGTTACTGTTGTGAATCCTTGGCCAGACTTTGGGTCGGGACCAGTATTTGGAATGGTACTGAGGCTGAGGTTGGATCTGACGGGAAACACTTGGTTTTTGACGCTCGTTGAGATAAATCTTTCCTCTTGAATCCTTAATTTATGGAAGCACATATCGATTGTCGGATAGTATGATGCTTGTTGACAGTCGTATGTTCCCACGGTTACCTCTATAACTTGCTTCTCTAGCAGGCCTCTTTCTTTCCAGTGGGGCAGAAGTAGTTGCCAAAGATCGCTTAGCGGCCTCCTGGAGTTCATTGACGGTTTGTAAATACAAATTTTCCAACAAGGCTTTGCATATTGGCGACACGCTCTCATTGTAAGTATTTTAATTGCACTATGACAAATCTGACGAGTCTTCCTTTTGAGTTTAAGGAAATTGTTTTTAAGTCTTTATAAGCAGAAAAGCTAACATTCCCCCTAGGTAGAGTATTTGTTTGCTCCTTCGATAAATGATCTGTAAGAATTCTTATTAGGGGGAACATCCCGTTCTGGATCTTGATAATATCAGTTTGATTTGCTAAGACATCTTTTAGGATTTTCCTGACATCAGCTATAGTGGTTGGGTTTTGAGTATACATGGCCTCCCAAGGAACTTGACCAGGTAGGTGGTCGGTTGTTAGCCAAGAAAAATTATTTTCAAGTTCTCTACTTCACAAATATGGATTTGAGTATAGTAATAAGAAAAAGTTCGTTCCTCAGGGAGATATGGGTTGTCAAGTATATTCGATTACTTATATAGACAGAGGGTTTTGATTGTGTTTATAACTAAATTAATACGAATAACAGAGATAAAGAGTACTGATTAGAGGTTTCATCTTCCATCTTCCAACATGTTATCAAGCAAATCAAACTCAACGTTCATTCTCTCTCAATATCAATAACCCTAAAGCATCCTATCGCAGGTCTACCCCGACAAAAATCCTATTATCATCAAAAGAGTAAGAGCCACTCTTTGAATCCTTTTCAACGAATAACTTGGTGCAAGAGCCACTCAAGTTTAACCCAATGAAAACAATGGTCTTTGTGAGTTGAGATTATTCTAAGCAATCCAGCGCAAGAGCCGCACGTATTTAACCTAGGTCATGCTTCTACACATAATTGCATGTTAGCATCCCGTCATTAACAACTATGTTACGCTACTTGTACCAAGGGTCTTTTGACAATTGCGGATCTCAAACCCTAGTTTTGCTATAGATATCAATGCATGCTCATCTAATTCGTGAGTTAAACAAACAAGAAATCAATCATACATGGCGTTATAAACCGTATAACATAAGCAATATTGAGAGATTATAAACATATGAGAATAAATACTTCAATTAAATAACATGTTTTCCAACTTAGGACTACATCTCTAACCAATAAGAAAGGTTTAGTTCATCATGGATTTCTCAAAATCCATGGAAAGTATATAAGAAAGCAAGTAAAGCAAACCCTAGAAATTGTGCTAATCAATCGCAACTCCAAGCCCTAGCTCTTTGTTATCCTCTCCAAACCTACAAAATATTGTTCAACATGTAAAATTTGTCTCCTTAATATCTTGGGAGTCTTCTTATATAGTGCTTATGATATCTAGAGCTTAAACTTCTTTCGGGACCGGGTTTTCTCTTTTTAGAAGTCCAATTTCGCACCAAAGACCTTTAGTTACGGTTGGGAACTCTCCCACGACCTAGACGTAACTAAATATGACTCTTAGGGTGATTTTTAAGGGTCACTTACGGCTGGGTCATGCTATGTATTCCTGACCGTAACTGAGCCTGAGTTTCACTTTTCTTCCTTCACCGTTTTGGCAATAACTCCTTCATCTGATGTCCGATCGAACTCATTCTTTTTATGTTGGCTCGTCTCTTCGTCCTCTACAAGTTGGTGTCTTCCAAATCTTCATATCTATTCGTCACAATTTACAAATAGCTTAGGAATGATTTCCTAACCATATGTGAATCTGAAACTCTTGCTTCACTTCTTTATCTTCTCTACGGCTAGGTTGGAATGGTTTCCTAGACGTAAATCTGACCCTGACACGAATCTTACAAACTTGGATTCTTCTACCTAGTCGTAACTCTGACATAAATTTTCAGCTTCCCAGTTCTACGTCTAAGTCGTGGAATGTTCCTATCCGTAAATACTTCTGGATCTTGGTCCTTTTCTCGACTTGTTTTACGGCTAGGTCGAGAGACTTTCTTAGGCGTAAATGCTTCTGGATTTTCACTCCAAAAGTATCTTTTCATCTCTAACTCTTCCATTGTGCCGGAATGAACTTCTTTATTCTTCTTTGGTTGATTAGTCCTCAAAAATACCTAAAGAACTCAAAAACAAACAAAATCAAAGCATAATGAAATAAAAACTAACAAGAAAGCAATGAATTAGATTATCAAACTAATGCAAATAATGCACCTATCAAATTCCCCTACACTTTCCTTTTGCTAATCCCCGTGCAAACTATAAATCTAAACTAATCTAACTACAACAACTCCATTTTGTCGAGGATACGGTTACACTTAGCATGTGCAACAAGCCTTTAAACCCCTAGGTGTCTCTAGTGGACGAGTTATAGTCCCGTGAGGGTTTACAAGAGGTATACCCCAAAAACCTAAATCCCAACTATCCAGATACTCCAAATTCATATAGAAGTATCTAATATCATAATTCTCATGCTTAACTCTTGAGTTAGGAGAAAACCACCATATGAAATAATCCAGCCTCAAGAGCGATCGAATAAGATCTCGCCTCGACTTCTGCCTTACCAATATGGTTTTATGAAATTGCACTCAAAAGATACACTTTATGGTTCTCATGTGTGCAGGCAGGAACAAAGATAGAAATCATGCACATGTTGAATGGTGGGAAGGAAAATGAACTTTCTGAATTATATAAAAATGTTATCCCATAAACGTGGGACGAAAATGAACTATTTTTATTTTTCTCTGATGGTCTCTGAGAAAGGAAATCAACCACTATGTAAGGATGGGAATGCTCACCCACCTTCTCATTCAATCGACAACCAACACCACTCTCACAGGGTCCTATAGAAAAGTCTTCGTCTTCGGCTTCAACTGTAGATAATGAACTCTTGAACTTTGTAGAACTTTGACAAATTGTAGCTCTTTTCCTCAATTTCTTGTTGCTTGAAACTTCTTTATAGATATCTTCTTCCCCACATCCTTCTTGAATGAATACAAAAACAAATACATACTGAAGCAATATGAAACACTATTTTTTTTTATGAAAAATAAATTAAAAAAACAATGAAACTATTATGGCCATGGAGAAGGACTTTACCACTTGATTCTTCACAACTTGTATTGTCTCGGTATCATAAACTTCATAAAAATTTACTTCTTTTGATTTTCTTCGCTTTTGTATATTGTACTAAGTCTTTAACATGTATATATAATTTTGCTCTTTGTTTTGTTGCTTCACTTGAATATGAAATTTGTTTTTTCTTGTACTGTTGCTTGTAAACCTTGAACCTCTTCAACTTTCTTTCAAATTTGTGATGCTCCGCTTGTTGGTGATTATGGTGTTTCCATGGACCTGTTGTTGTCGAGAGAGAGAATGGTGCCAACTGCAAATCAAACTGCAAGGCAAGGTTTATTCGCAATTCTAATGTCACCCTTATGATTGATAAAATTAGCACTCAAAAGATCAAAAAGTAGTGCTGAAATTGGTGCAAAGTTGGGCAGCTCATCATTCTACCCGGAATTAATGTATGATGACACATACTCTAAAGTACAATTTTTAGACAGTTACAAAGAATTGAAGGTTTGGTGCCTCACTTGATATAACAATAGGTAGTCTCCAATAATGATTGATCAACTTCTCTAATACTATATTCTCTCTGCACCTAATTTCCCACCGAAGTTTAAGTCCCTTTTTGTCAGCTATTGCATCTCAACAACTAAGAAACTCGAATATTATTCTCTAATACTTCTAAGTGACTCTAAAATATCTAAAAGTTGGAGGTTTTCATGCAAATATATACAAAAAGTTCAAAAATTCTGCGAATACTAAAATTTATAACCTTAACCACTACCCCACACTTAAACTTTACATTGTCCTCAATGTAAATTGATTCATCCAATGTAAAATTAAGGTGGGAAATCCTAAAACATGACATGCAAATTTAGAAAACTAAAAATAAAAAAATATAGATAGAAATACAAAACCAATGGGTTTCCTCCCATTCAGCGTTTAGTTTAACGTCAGCCCAACTTGGCATCTGCCTTCTACTCCTCTAAAGAGAGTGCGTCTACTAAGTTGATCTCAACCATCTCAGGTTCAAAATGTTCATAATAGGGCTTCAATCGATATCCATTCACCTTAAGCTTTTTTCCTGTTAACAAGCTACGAATTTCCACTGCACCATGAGAAAAAGGTTAAGCATAACAAAGGGTCCTATCCAACGAGCTTCAATTTTCCTAGAAGTAAATGAAGGCAAGAATTTAAAAAGAAAACTTTTTGTCCAACAGTAAGTTATTTTCTAGAAATCCTACTATCATGAAAAGCCTTTGTTTTCTCCTTGTAAATTCGTGAACTTTCATATGCATCGTATAAATCTCTTCTAGTTCACTTAATTGAAGCTTCCTTTGTTTACCATCCTCGTCCATATCCATGTTGCATTATTGAATAACCCAAAAAGCCTTATGCTCAATTTCAACATGAAGATGACAAGGTTTACCTTACACAAGCCTATACGGACACATCCCAATAGGAGTCTTATATGCGGTTCTATATGCCCATAATGCATCATTGAGGCGTAAGCTCCAATCCTTTCTTGATAGATTCACTATTTTCTATAGGATGGATTTTAGCTATCTATTAGAGACTTATGCTTGCCCATTTTTTTGTAGATGATAAGATGTAGCAATCTTCTGAGATACATTATACTTTTTCAACAAAGATCTGCAAGAACTTGTTTCGAAAGTATGATCCCCCATCGTTGATTATGACTCTTGGAGTTCCAAACCTTGCAAAAATATGATCTTTAATAAAATTTGTAACCACTTTAGAATCATTATTAAGGATGGTTTTAGCTTCCACCCATTTCGAGACATAATCAACATCGATTAAAATGTAGAATTTACCAAAAGAATTAACAAAAGGACCCATAAAATCAATGCCCTATATATCAAAAATTTCAACGAATAAAATAAAATTTTGTGGCATTTGATTTCGAGCACCTAGATTTCCTGTTCTTTGGCATCTATCACAAGTTATACAGTATACATACGTACTTTTAAATAAAGTTGGCCAATAGAACCCACTCTCAAGTACCTTAAAAGCGGTTCTCTCCAAAGTGTCTTCCACAAGCGTATGAATGACAAAAAGACAAGATATAATTGTATTCAGAATCGGGTACGCACCTTTATATAAGTTGGTTTGAACAATGTTTCCATAGGTATGGATCATCCCAAAATATATTATTTTGATATCTTTTTAAGTTTTGTCCCTCTCAGCATGAGACAAATTTCTTGGGATTTGTTTAGACACTAAATAGTTCACAATATCAGCATAGCATGGTTCTGAAATTGCAATTGAGAAGAGTTGCTTATCTGGGAAGCTTTCACGCAATGGGATAGCTTCTTCGTCTATAGTAAGACGACTCAAGTGATCCGCAACGATGTTCTCAATGCCTTTCTTGCACTACACAAAATTCAAGGATTAACAACTCAGATTCACAACAGCTTGATCCCTATTGCGAATTCGTAACAAAAATTGTTGTTGCTAAATTTTCACAACAGCCCACTGTTGTTACAAATTTCGCAACATCCCAAGCCCTGTTGCTATCTGAAACAACTTAGGTTTACATGTGCGAGTATTTTGTGTGCCTGGTAACATTTTTTGGTTATGTTTCCGCCCAGAAATTTAATAAAAAAAATTATTCCGCCTATTATTGCACATGTGCAACAAATTTGTGTGAGGCAAATACTATACCCTAACTAATCAACCAGCCTCCATACTTCTTCCTCATTTCATTCTTTATTGCCTAGCCTCCATACTCAGATTCAAACGAAAACCTCACCACCGCCAATCGACCATCAAACCTCCTCCTCCACCACTACGGCGAACACCACCAAGTACCGAAACATATTCTACTTTTCAGATTCAGAGATGAATGATGGTCTTAGCCAATTATCCAATCTAGAACTATGTTCAAATCTGTCTTTGCTCATTTTTCTCAAAACCCTGACTACATGGTTGTTGCTTCAAGTGATGGATCTATCGATCCTTATTTAATCTTTTCTTGTATTTTTAATCACGTAATCTCAAACCCCTTTTCCTTCAATTTATTTTCCTTTTTTACGAATTTTTTATTTCATTCAAAATGATTGGTTAATTTATTTATTTTGTAGCATCTTCAGTTTAATAAGAGTAGAAATCAAAAGTAATTACTATATATTAGATGCTGATTTTTAGGGTGTCACAAGAATTCTCCAATTTCTCCAATTTCCTCAATTTGTTTTTTTTTTGTTCCTTTTAAGTTATTGGGTTTTTTAAGTAGTGTTTTTTCTTTGTTCCTTTTAAGTAGTGAGTTTATTGAGTTTCTTTGAACTACTCAGTTGAATGCATGTTCAATTCAGTAGGTTGGGCTTGCAGAACTCATCCGACTTGCAGGGGAGACCAATATTCAGGTAACTAAGAGGTTTAGTCTTATATTAATTCTTGATTTCCCTTTCCAGCAAATTCAATTCTGGTTCACTTTTTGTTTGCTGATGGTAGAGCCCTTAGGTGGTGTTGTTGGGTGTTATTCATATATAAGGTTTCCGTGTAGGTGGTGATAGTTGCTGCAGTTCGTAAGTGGTGTTCATACTGGAGCTTTGTTTGATTTACTCATACAGTGGTTGTGCTTCGCGTGGTCTGAATTGGCAATTGAGGTAGGGGTTTTTTCTCTTGAATTTTAATTTTAAGTAAAAATCTTTTCTGCCCTAATTTAAATTGAATTTTTCTCTCATTCTTTGTTTTTTTCGTTAATGTCTTCTTTATCCCAATTTTCTAATATAATAAACAATGCCATTTAACTCCATTCATTCAGATCTATAATTCACGATTTGGGATGTTTTATTAACTATGAGTTTGAGTTCTTTGAAAATTTCCCCATAAACTTTCTTCAAGTACCCGTATTTTCGACAACTTCGCAAAACAAGAACTTCGGTTTGAAATTATAGATTTTTCTGCTTTTTGTTCTTACTTATTTAACTACATTTGGTTTTGAATATACAAATGATTTCATGAAGTAAGAATGTTATGTAGTTACCCAAGTTTAGGTTTCCATCAAAAATCAAGTTTTGTACTGAACTTTTAAACTACCCTGTTTATTGTTTGCTAAAATGTTCCAATGAGCTTTTTAATTGAAACTCCACCTACAGTAAGAGGTTCTTGAATGGTTTTAACATAAAGGAAATGAAAATCTACTAAGTTTCTTATTTTACTGTTGCCTAGTTGCACGTGTCAAATTTTGTCAATCATATATAACTTTGCGTGCGTCATATAAAAAAATCTGTTAATTTTGCTTTGTCTTAACCTTTCATTTTATTTACACCTAAATGTTAATATTACATCCCCATTTGTATGTTTACTATCCTTATGAGATTTTTGTTCTTATTTCGCATTCATGTCGTCGCCGGCAGCGTCATTCTCCACTTTGGCAAGTGATTCATTTCTCTCTATTAAGAATGAATGCATTTACCCTTTTGATATCTAGTTTTTTACGTATTGCAGACCTAGTTATATATATAAGCTAAGGTTGAATTACGAATGTATTAAACTGCATACTGAATTTACGGTTCAAATTTGTATATCTTAGTCTCATTGGGATATCTACTTATACAATACAGATTCATGGCTTTCTTCCCTTTTATCTCTAGCACTGTTTTCAACTAATATACAATAGTGCGGGTTCTGTTTAATGCTTGGTTTATACCTAAAGATATTTTCTTTAATTGCATTGGTTGTGTTGGATTTAATAACAAGCACATAAGTATTCTTCCTCGTTGTATTAGAAAATCTTTTCTTATATATATAAATCTTTTTGGATCATACTTTATGTACTACTTAGTGCTCAATTGTTATGAAAAAATATAGAAGTCAACCAATTGTTTAGTTGTGCCGGCGATATCTTGGTTTCTGGCGAGTAATTTAAACTCTTTCTTTTAGCTTTTCAACTAGTTGGTAAGATTGATTTTTATTAGATTGCGTTATCCTTGGGCTCATTTTCAACTGTGTACTTGAACTATTATTGAAATTAGGTTGCATTGATGCTAATTAACAAAATGTCTTTAAGTTACAAAGGTCATAATCTTGTTCAGAACTACTATGTAGTCTAAGTTTGAACCTTGCACTTAGGTTATTATCTATTCCATGTACTGGTTAGGTTGATTAGTCTACTGGATCTCTTATGGCATGTTTTGGAATTTAGTTCTTGGGTAAAATGAATGAATTTTGTCTCTTGTTTCTATATTTTTGTCTCTAGCCTTGATCAAATGGTTGCTTAAATTTTCTGAGATGAATGTATATTTTTATTGTTTCATTTCTATTTCCGAGTGATGCAACTGGTGTTTAGCTTTTCGGGATGGGTTGAAAACAATTCTTATGCTTGCTGAACAATTAGTGAGTTCCATAATTTTATCTGCTGAAGATAGTCGATAGAGCGCAGATACTCTAGTCTTACAGTAATCATGAGTATTAAGACACCATTCTAATTCCAATTTCTTTGTAATTGTAGATTAACAGATTTGAATATGTGCACTCAAAGGGTTTTCTTCACGGTGATATTAAACCCGACAATTTCTTAATGGGTTTAGGGCGTCGAGCAAATCAGGTAATGGTTATGTTAAATGTAGTTACTCCATATCGCCACTTGTAACATGTTATTCCGTTAAAAACATATATTGTTGCCTCTTGGTTACATGATCTTTTATTTCCCATGGAACATGTGATTTTGTTAATTGGTTATCTTTAATGTGCCCAACTAGTGTTGTATGATTGAGTGATTAAAAAACATCTCAAGTTGTGTCAACTGTTTTAGTGTTTGTAGTGCTCATCTCTTGGGATCTTTATCTGTATGAAAGATCAGTTTCTAATTACTTACCTGCATGAACAAAGTCAGTAGCGTTTGTTTTCTTTCGTAAATTTTCCTGAAATACCTTTTAGTACATATACCATGATGCCTTTTAGTGGTGGTGGCCTTGGTGGATGGTGGTGGTGGATGTGTTGCTTGTTTTTTTTTTCTTGTTTTGGCTAGCCTACCCTTTTCTGCTTTTTTCTTGTTGTCCAGTAATGAAAGTAACTTATATCTTATCTTGTTGTTGGGTGTAGGATTAAGTATTTGAATAGATGTCTATTTCATACTAAAAATGGATTTTACTACACACTGTGGATCTCAAAGGAAAGGGAGATGGTGTGATTCTATCTACAAATGAGTAGCTTTGCTTAACTTTTTTGTTTCGTCAGCATATACATATTATCAGTAACAAAATTGTTTTAATGTTAACTTTCCCACCTTTATCATTTTCAAGTATTTGATTCTTAGTGGCATTAAGAATTTGGCGTTATGTGACGTTATGAATCTGATTTTTTAATTTCCGCACAGGTGTGATTATGATGAAATGGTGTCCAACTGATAGCCTTTACTGACTGAATCACCATTCATAAACTCAAATCAACAAGATAAGTTTTCATTGCTTTTGTTTGATCTTTATCCTTATATCTACCTTATATTAGTTGCTTGTCATAACTTTACAAATTTGATCATTGTCTCATTATCTTGCTGTCAGCATCAATTGAATAAACTGGTGGAACTTTAACTACATATAAACTGTGCAGGATAGCTACATTAGTTAGCTATTGAATTACAACGGATCAACCAGCTCATTATGTAATATGAAAGAATGCAAGGAGAGCTGCAATAATATCAACTTAAACTACATCTTCACTGTATGTACATTTTCAATGCAGAAGCAGTATTTACTTCATTTATATGTCTCTTCTCTTACTTCTGAAACTAAACTAAGTTAGAGTCTTCATTGAAATCTAGAGTAAATAAAATCACAAATGATAAACGTAGTTGTTTCCTTCCCTTTCTTTTGT
>JAJJMC010010614.1:6839018-6904569 GCA_023531435.1 Papaver californicum | reverse complement strand
ATTTGTCTAGGTCAATGAAGACTGACCTTCTTTTTGTTGTGCTAAAAGTTTAGCAACAGTTGAGTTATGTAGCTAAATTTTTACCAGAAAAATTGAAGTCTGTCTTTGTTGACCTAGTCAAGATTTTACAACAAATAGTTAAAAATTTCGCAACAGCTTGATAGTTGTTGCTACCTTTTCACGACCCAACATTTCCCAGCTGTTTCTACATTTCCGCTATGAAAATTTGTTGCACTATGTTTCGCAACATCTGGCTGTAGTTGCGAACCGGTTTTGTAACACTGGGAGGCCATTGCTAAATACTATTTTTGGTGTGTGTTGTCTTTGATTTCAAGATCAAACTCTCGTAGGAGTAGTATCCATCGAATGAGCCTCGGTTTCACCTCATTCTTTGTAAGCAAGTACCTAAGCGTTGCATGATCATAAAATACAACAACTTTCGTACCAATCAAATAAGAACGAAATTTTTCCAATGCAAAAACGATTGCTAGCAACTCCTTTTCCATGGTCGTGTAGTTTTGTTGGGACTCATTGAGTGTCTTGGAAGCGTAATAAATAGCATGAGGTAGCTTCCCTATATGTTGTCCCAACACTGCACCGATTGCATCAATATTAGTTCCAAAATCTTGCTTCAATACGGTGGTCTAATGATAGGGGCTGTTATCAAAAGTTCTTTCAAACGATTGAATGTCGCCAAACACTTCTCATCAAAGTTAAAACCCACATCCTTTTGTAATAATTGGCATAATGGTGCTGCAACCTTGGAAAATTCCTTGATAAACCTACGATAAAATCATGCATGACCAAGAAAATCACGAATCTCCCTCACCGTAGTAGGAGGGGTAAGAGCACAAATAATATTTATCTTAGATTTGTCAACTTCCAAGCCTTTAGAAGATATAATATGGCCTAAAACAATGCCATGAGTTACCATAAAATAGCACTTCTCCCAATTAGCACAAGATTAGTTTCAACATATCGTTTAAGAATTAGTGTAAGGTTATCCAAGCACAAGTCAAAAGAATCACCATACACACTGAAATCATCCATAAAAACTTCGATAATGTTTTCAAGATAATCTGAAAAGATACTTAGCATACACCTTTGGAAGGTAGCGGGTGTGTTACACAAACCAAAAGGCATCCCTCTATATGCAAATGTTCCAAAAGGACAAGCGAAAATAGTCTTCTGTTGATCATCTGGTGCTATAACAATTTGATTGTAACCTGAATAACCATCAAGAAAACAGTAATAAGAGTGTCCTGACATTCTTTCCAACATTTGACCCATAAAAGCTAACAGAAAGTGATCTTTTCTAGTGTTTGCATTAAGCTTTCGATTATCAATACAAACTCGCCAACGGGTTTGCACTCGAGTTGGGACAAGTTCATTGTCTTTATTCTGCACCACTGTAATGCCCGACTTCTTTGGTACAACTTGTACTGGGCTCACCCACTTGCTATCATAAATGGGGTAGATAACTCCCACATCTAATTATTTAAGTATCTATTTCCTTATTACTTCCATCATCGGAGGATTCAAAAAATATTGAGATTCCCTTGTAGGCTTTGTTCCCTCCTAAAATAGTATTTTATGCATGCATGTAGCTGGTCTTATTCCCTTGATATCAACAATTGTCCATCCTATAGTCGTTTTATACTCCTTCAACACCTAAAGAAGTCTTTGTTCCTCCAATTCAGTTAGTTCCTTAGAAACTATTACCGGCAACTCCTCATTATCACCCCAATACATGTATTTTAGGTGATCAAGAAGAGGCTTAAGTTCTAGTTTAGGCGCCTGCAAGATAGATGGCAACAACTTTTCATTAGTGCATGGTAAGGAGATAAATGAAATATCATGAGTCGGTGGGCACTGTTGCAACGAATTGAGTTCACCAATAACTTCCTTAAATTCATCCTCTAATTTAAGCTCAGTTCTTGGATCCGTAAGATCTTTAGAACCCAAACTCCTCGTGATAATAGTCTTCAATGGATCATTACTCCCCAAATTAAACATCTGTTGAGCTAGAGAGTCTATAACATCAATGGAGAAACAATATTGGACATCACTAGGATATCGTATCGCCTTATAGATGTTAAAGCGTATTATTTCTCCATCAAAATCCGTTGTCAATGTTCAGTAAAGACGTCAATCTTTTTTCTCGTCGTTCACATGGATGGACGTCCAAGTAGCAACGGTATAGACGAATCAGTTGATCCATCTGTCATCTCCAGTACTTTTACAAAAATCTGCTGGAAAGACTAGCTGATTGACCTGCATAAACACATCTTCAATAATACCTCTAGAGTATACGTTAGTGTAGATGGTGAGTTTTTTGACAAGGGATAGAATTGTAAAATTTCCCTATGCCAAGAAGCAGGAATATAAAAAAAATGGGTATGTGCGTATTTATGCGCATATGGTCACCTTTATAGCAAAATATGGAATATTGTATCTCTGCTTATATTCTGCAAGCGAATTAAGAGTACAGATTCTCTCTAAACATTCTAAACTGGCCTTTCATCCTCCTCAATTCTCATAATATTCATGCCATATCGAACCAGTCTCATGTCATATAAATTCCACGGATGAATCCCTTGAACTTGCCTCAAATGTGCATTGATATTCCAGTAACATTTATAAAGTAAGGGAATAGATAATTCTTAAACCCTAAAATACGTTTTAACTTAAAACTTCATTCGCAAAGAATGCGTCTCAAATTGCTCTTATGAGCTTAAATATGCTACTTTAGCACTTCGCTTAAATATAATGCGCTACTCCTCTTGGATGCGCCACAATCAAGAACTAATGACAAAAAAGACATATTGAACCTTTGAGCTAAGATAACCCTAGCCTTTTCAAATATCAGTGCCAAATTAGCACCAACTATTTGGCTTTGCACCACATTGGCATTATTTAGCCACATTAGCAACTTTCCTGGCGCTAACCCAAGCAGCTGGGAAGCGCCAACTACCTAACATGGTATTAGCTAGCACATCTTGGCCTAATGAGGCCTTAGCTAGCGCGTCACTACCTTAGCACCTTAATCTTAGCACGAAAAGTGCTAATCCTAACCCTAGCCCCAAAGGCGCCAATTCCTCTCGGCCAAGTACCTAACTAATGCGCCCTAACCAGCGCGTCTTGGCTCTCCAATGCGTTTTGGCTCTCCAACACGTCCCTTCCAAGCCTATCGCATCCCTCCCACTCTCCAGCGTGTCTTGTCTCTAGCCCGTCATTTCTCCACAGCGTCCCATGCACGGACGCGCCAAGCCGAGCATGTCCCTTGCCTTTACCTGATATGCTCTAGCAGCGTTAATGCGTCCTTGAAGCCTTAGCCTGATGCGTCCTTGCTGCAGCGCGTCCTTAGTTCCTAGCGCATCCCTGGCGTCCTCCATACTTATAAACTTAGTGCTAAATATACTATCATATTGAAGTGCTAACTTCAAACCTCCTTGGAATTAGCTTCATATACCTAGTACAATTAACATTTGCTAAAATCCATGCATATTGGTCTTACTCCTAAGACGTTAGCACATTAACCTTTTATACTAAAAGAGCTAGCACATTAATATTTATGTTAAGTAGCTAGTACTAGCTTTGCTAGATACTTCCCTCAAAAATGCATCTTTGTTCTAAATATTGGCCCAATATTAAATCTTATATGAATTCTAGTAGGTCTCCTTGCTCAAGAAGCCCTCTACAACATTTGGCTGCAAATGCCTCTCATACTTATGCTAAGTCACTTCTGTGCTAATACTTAGCCATTAAATATGCCATGTTACTCACAAGCAAGTACATGACCACTGAACTTCCCAGAATCGACACTAATCAGTAAGGTTATCAATCCAGTGAGTCGTACAACTTGCCTAACCGACTTAGCAAGTCACTTGACTTGACTTAATCAAAACAATTGTGGTTTATGACTCCACTATTTCCACGAGATATCAAATAAAATACATGGGGATTCTCATTGGGGTATTGGTCTGGCGGTCTACGACAATCGTGAGTGGTGACACCACCTCCACGAACAAGAAGGTAACAAGTAGTGGGACGGTTACAAAGTAGTTGATAGGATGAGGAGTAGTGGTCTGACATGTCTTCCTTACTTTTCGGACACTACCCCACTATAATATCCAAAATCATCACTTCTCCACCTCTCCTTAATTTCCACGACTTACGATAAATCAGTGTATCTCCTTCGAACTATAAATAGATAGTTCTCATCCATTCAACAACAGGACAATCAATCAGGAGAAAATAAACATACAGAAATAGCGATTCATCTCAGAGATAATCCTTTCTCCTTCACATACTACTTAACGCACTGATATTTCTCATCCTTCTTTGCTTACCTCTCCTAAGACCTACCCTAATCCTTTCCATATTTGTGATCGAAGCAGGACGTGACAGCCATTTCTTAGTTTAGGCTCGTCCTGTTCGAGCTTGATCTCTCGAACCTACTTGAAAGTATAATTTTACCGTACATTTGTTTTCACCCTAAAACAGTTAGAATGGTCAGCTAATTGTAAAACAATTCAATTTTCTTTCAAAGGTCCTAAGTTAAGATATTCATATATAGATACAGCATAACATTTACAGATGCTCCTAAATCAAGCATAGCCTTGTTAAATGTTGTCTTACCAATAACAATAGGAACGTCAAAACTGCAAGGATCTTTGCATTTGAGTGGGAGTTTCTTTTGAAAGATAGCCGAAGTATTCTCCCCCACTCTCATTACTTCATTACCGGTTAATCTTTGTTTATTGATGCACAAGTCCTTCATAATTCTCGCATAATTGGGGACAGGTTTAATTGCATATATGAGTGGAATATTCACATGAAAGGTTTCGAAAATATCTAAAATCTCCTTATCTTTTTCCTCCCTTTTCGAGTTAACGAACCTGTGAGGAAAAGTTAAAGGAGGAACATAAGCGGAAATGGGAGTTTTAGAGTTTTCTTTAGGTACCTCATCAGTTTGGGAAGAGTCAGTAATCTCTTTCTCCAAAACTGGCCCCTTAGGGTCTTTATTTTTCTCAGCATCTTCGGGTTGCACATTTTGTGTACCACTTCTCAATGTCACAGCATTGACATTTTCCCTTAGATTAAGAGATTGGGAAGGGAGTTTCCCACTATTTTCTGTCTTCAACTGGTTCAACTCACTTGCCATTGATTCAACCTGCATTTGTAACTCCTTGTTGGTGTTATCCACTATTCTATTGAGCTTGTCATCCGTGTTAGATCGATGATTAATTTTCTGGTGTGGATGAGATTGTTATTGTTGATACCCGTTCTGGCGGTTGAAAGTAGGTTGTTGAACCGCAGCTTGTTTGTTTGCATAACTAAAGTTGGGGTGATCTCTATATCCTGGATTGTAAGTGTTGGAGAAAGGATCATACATGGGCCTCTGCTGATTTAGAAAAATTGCATTGTCTTGTTCATAGACTCTTCATAGATTGTGGCAATACTACTATTGCAATTTGTTGCATCATTATCGTTAGGTTCCTTATCTGTTGACAGACTTCAGTAGATACGTCAACTTCATTGACTCTCTTAATGAGTGGTTCCGACTTATGAATTGTTGAGAAATTTTTGCCATGTTATCAATTAACTCTCTAGCTTGAGCTATTTTGTTAATTAATGCACCACCACCTGCAGCGTCAAGAAAATAATATCATCTTTATTTGCTAAAACATCATTTAGGATTTGCCGCAGATCAGCTATAGCGGTTGGGTTTTGAACATACATGGCCTCCCAAGGAACTTGACCAGGTAGGTGGTCGGTTGTCAGTCAAGCAAAATTATTTTCAAGTTCTCTACTTCACAAATGTGGATTTGAGTATAGTAATAGGAACAAGTTCGTTCCTCAGGGAGATATGGGTTGTCAAGTATTTTTGATTACTTATATAGACATGGGGGTTTTGATTGTGATTATAACTAAATTATACCAAAGCAAGTAAATTAATATGAATATAGAGATAAAGAGTATTGATTAAAGGTTTCATCTTCTATCTTCCAATATGTTATCAACCGAATCAAACACAAAATTCATTATCTTTAACTACCAATAACCCTAAAGCATCCTATCACAGGTCTACCCCGGCAAAACTCCTATTATCATCAAAGGCACAAGAGCCACTCTTCGAATCCTTTTCAACGAATGACTTGGGGAAAGAGCCACTCAAGTTTAACCCAATGAAATCAATGGTTTTTATGAGTTGAGGTTATTCTAAGCAATCTGGCGCAAGAGCCACACAAATTTAACCTAGTTGACGCTTCTACACACATAATTGCATGGTAACATCCCATCATGAATAACTATGTTATACTATTTGTAACAAGGGTCTTTCGATAATTCCGGATCTCCAACCCTAGTTTAGTTATATATCTCAATGCTTTCTCATCTAATTCGCGACTTAAACAAACAAGAAATCAATCATACATGGAGCTATAAACGGTAGAACATGAAGAGATTATGAACATATGAGAATGAATAGTTCAAATAAATAACATGTTTTCCAACTTAGGACTACATCTCTAACCAGTAAGACAGGTTTAGTTCGTCATGGATTTCTCAAAATGCATGGAAAATATATAAGAAAACAAGTAAAGAAAACCCTAGAAATTGTGATGATCAATCGAAACTCCAACCCTAGCTCTTTCTTCTCCTCTCCAAGCCTATAAAACAGTGTCCAAGATGTAAAAGATATCTCCTTAATGTCTTGGGAGTCTCCTTATATAGTTCTTATGATATCTAGGGCTTAAACTACTTCTGGGACCAGGTTTTCTCTTTTTAGAAGTCCAATTTCGCACAAAAGACCTTTGGTTAAAGTTGGAAACTCTCCCACGACCTATCCCTAACTAAATATGACTTTTAGGGTGATTTTTCAGGGTCACTTACGGCTGGGTCGTGCTATGCATTCCAGGCCGTAACTGAGCCTGAGTTTCACTTTTCTTCCTTCACCGTTTTGGCAATAACTCCTTCATCCGATGTCCGATTGAACTCATTCTTTTTATGTTGGATTCATCTCTTTGTCCTCTGCAAGATGGTGTCTTCCAAATATTCATATCTATTCTTCACAATTTACGGATAGCTTAGGAATGATTTCCTAACTGTATGTGGATCTTGAACTCTTGATTTACTTCTCCATCTTGTCTATATCTAGGTTGGAATGGTTTCCTAGACGTAAATCTAACCCTGACACGAATCTTGCAAACTTGGCTTCTTCTACGGCTAGGTTGATTTGAATTCTTAGTCGTAACTCTGACATAAATCTTCAGCTTCCCACTTCTACGACTAGGTCGAGGAATTTCCTAGCCTAAGCACTTCTGGATCTTGGTCCTTTTCTGGACTTATTTTACGGACAGGTCGAGAGACCTTCCTAGTCGTAAATGCTTCTGGATTTTCACTCCAAAAGTATCTTTTCATCTCAAACTCTTCCATTGTACCGAAATGAACTCCTTTCTTCTTCTTTGGTTGATTAGTCCTCAAAATACCTAAGGAACTCAAAAAAAAAAAAAAAAAAAATCGAAGCATAATGAAATGAAAACTAACAAAAAAGCAATGGAATAGATTATCAAAATAATGCAAATAATGCACCTAGCAGTTAGACGAATTCTTGAGTAATTGGAGAGACTCCGTCGGTACTGGAAGATAATGAATTTTGATTCAATGCTTCTGAAACCTTAATAGAATCAAACATCTTGGAAATTGAGGAATAGATTTTATAACCGAAAGGTTGATCTCCCGTTGTGGTCGGCAATTGTTTTAGGGTGAAAACGAATTTACTTCAAAATGGTACTTTAAGGTAGGTTCAAGAGATCAAGCTCAAACATGACGATCCTGAACCAAGAAATGGTCGTTCACGTCTTGCTTCGAACAAAAAGGTGGAGAAGATTGGGTAAAATCTTAGGGGAGGGAAGCAAAGAAGGTTAATAAATCTTAGTGTGATAAGTAATTGTAGCGAAGAATGGATTATCTCTGGGATGAATTGCCAATCCTATATATCTTGTCTCTTAGTTCTTTATGTCTGTTTCGAATAGATGAAGCCATCTATTTATATTTTTGAGGAGACACACTGATTTTTCGTAAGTGGTAGAAATTACAAAGAAGTAGAGGAGTAACGATTGTGGAGATTGTAGTGGGGTCATATCCGAAAAATATGAAAGAATTGTATGAACATTACTCCTCGTGCTCTCAACTGTCTTGTAACTGTCCCACTACTTGTTACCTTCTTGTTCGTGGATGTGTTGCCACAACGCATGATTATCGTAGACCATCATACCAATACCCCAATGAGAACCCCCCATGTGTTGTATTTTATATCTCATGGAAATAGTGGAGTCGTGGACTACCACTTTGTTTTAAGTGAATTCAGTGGCTTGCTAAGTCAGTGAGGCAAGTTGCGCAACTCACTAGTTTGGTAATCATCCTGATTAATATCAAGCACGGTAAGGTTAGTGGTCATGTACTAGCTTAGGAGTAACATGGCGTATTTTAATGGCCAAGTATCAACTCAGGAGTGATGTGGCGCAAATCTGGAAGTGTTTGAAGTCAAGATTGCGCGAAAAGTTCCAAAAAGGCTAGTCGTGGTGTACTTTTCAGAAACTTATGCAAAAGGCTTGTCGGGTAACCATATAGGGTTGGTGTTGGCATTAGGCCAACACAAAGTAGTGATGCATCCCTATGGAGCGTCATGAAATTAGGTTGGCGCTAAGAAAATAGTGACGCGTCCCTGCGGACGCGCCAGGGAATTAGGTTGGCGCTAGTTATAGTCAGCACCTTATAATCTTAGTGACGCGTCCAAAGCCAGTGCCTTTGACTTGTGGCGCGTCTCACTCGATCTATCTTGTGCCATTTTACGAAGCGCCTATGAGGCATTGCTTGGTGGCGCGTTCAGGAGGAATGGCGCATAATGTATGGCACAACCTTGAGCATAATGCTAAAGTGGCATATTTTAGGGTTAGGACGGCGAATTATGATGTGTTCTCTGTGAACGGGATATTAAGCTAGAATGTGCTCTTGGAGATTATCATTAGCTATTTTCAAAATATGTGTATAACAGTAAATTGATGTTGTTTAAATAAGAATTTGAGTATTGACATTGCTCTAGGAATAACACTAGAGAAGACATTGGATACAGAACAAGCTCTAGGAATAGCACTAGAGAAGAATCAAGTTGTTTTGTACTAGTGGGCAATCTATCTAGGAGCTTGAGATTTATTTGATAAACTACAAGGTCAATATAGAACACCTGTAGTTATTTGTAGAGACTGTATTCTTAATTCTCCTGCGGAATATAGGTAGAAATACAGTATTTCGTATTCTGATGTGAAGTCAGAAATATGCACGCAAATATGCGTGGATACTTTTATGTTCCTTCAACCAAGCAGAAAGCCGATTTTACAATTCTGACCCTTGTAAAAAACCACCATCTACACCTACTGGCCCGACCAGTACGACCTTGTAATCCCGCTTCTACTTTTTTGAATTTCTTAGACCCCCTCGTATTCGGTAACAGTTTTTTTGGCTAAACCTTTGTGCTTTATGAACGTTCCAACATGGATGGTTTTGAGTAAATCACCATGGTTGTGATATTTCTTTGGTTTTAGGATGAGAAAAAACAGAAGAAGAAGGTTTTGGGTTTGAGAGACAGTCAAAGAAAAGAGATCTATGAGAAGCCACGGAACGCTAAGAAAGGCGTTCTCACTAGATGAAATTAACCATCTGCATTGATCAACTCGGTCGATTGAAGAATCCAATTTCTTTCAACGATGACTGTGATCCATTTCTGAAGGATAATTTTGTTATATCTTGTTCCAAATAGCCTTTCTGCAGATGACCGACACTTTGAAATCATATGTTTCCATCTTCATAGCGAACCACGCCTTATATGAGCATCTTTACATTATAAAAATTAGACTACTGGGAAGATCATAGCAGAGAAGTCGAGACCTAACAAAAGAAGTAAACCTGAAGTGTCGCGAAAGACTAGGATGGGAAACAAAACGGAATGTACCGGATTTTGCATGTGCAACCATCGAACCGCGGGATCAAGGTGCTCTGACTAGAAAACTTAGCGATCCATCATATGTCCAAGGACTTAACCTGTATATTCGCTTTGAGAACCTGCTGACCAACTGGGATACTTGCTCTTTCAGTAGATTTGTCCCTCTGATCGTCAGAGAACTTGTTCTTCCTCCGTAAAGAATTCTTCCAAACTTAATTTTTTCAAAATAACACGTACAGTACTTTGCAACTTGCTTTTTTTTACAGGGATAGATATGATCAAAATAAGATTTGTGGAAAGAAAGGGGATGGGCCTTTCTTTCGTTTATTTCATCTATTTTTTTATGCAAGAAATAACAAGGGTATGCTTCAAGTTGAACAATTGAGAATCTGAGTTGACTGTGCATTGTGTCATTGATCTACGAGTTCGCCTTATAGAGATGCCTATGGAAAACTATATGAATGGATATCACACATCCTTCTTGGTTACAACACTTGATCGGTCAAATAATGCCAACCATTATAGAATAACGATTTCTACCGTGAAAGGTAGGTTCTTCAAGCATTCATTAAAGACAAAGGAAAGCTCATTATGGCCTAGTCATAGTCTTTTAATTGAGGCCCCTTTTAAGAATAAGTGAGGGCATGCATATACTCCAGATTTAGTTCAATAGGCACGACCCCATAGTCATTGTCAAAAGAGTGGTTCTTTCAGAGCTTTGGCGCAGCATTTTCTACTTCTTTCGATCCGAGGCAACGGTAAGGAGACGTATTTTTACGGCAGTCTGTTCAGAGTTCCAAACTCAATAGTGGGAACTAAACATGATGGTTGCGCTCGTTGCCGGACTTAATCCAACACCTTACATTTTTTGTCTCGACTCTTCAGGTTTAAAAATTTTAATCAGAAGAATTCCCTCAGTTGATAGAAATGTAGAAGGGCTCTTGGTCGAACTGAGGTCATGGTAGATCTATCAATTACTATCAAAGCTATTGGACATCTACAGTACCAGACTTATTATTATTCGTAATATAACAGTTCGGATGAGCAGTCACTCACTTTTGACAACTATATGATTCCAGTAGATAATTCTCTTACACATAGGAGGGTCAAAGGCGCATTTCTCTCTTGCATATGGTCTTACATGCCCTCATAAGATTTTTCATTAGTACGCTAAGAAGTAACTTGTAGTTACATGATATACCTTGCGTTTGATTTTCACTTTGAATTAAATAAAAGGGGTAAGGTCCCTTTAAGCTCTTACTTTTCCAACAAGATTTTTATTCATTCCATAACAAAAAAGTTTGCGCTTGTTATGAGGATAAGTGGGTAAAATCAGTTATGGCAGGTCCAGTGTTAGCTGGGATATAAAGTGTAGATATTGCGAATGCCTCGGTTTTTACTACACAACTTTTGGGATTAGAACGCATTTCCGCATGTCTTTTTTCTAAAGAAAATAAACTCTGAGCTTGTTTCACTCATTGGACAGATACCTCAGTTTCTAGGGTGGCCACAATTTGCCTTAACGACCCCGAAGAAACTCCGAATACGGGCCTAGATCGTTTGTACAGACAGACTTTGGGTTCCGACTCCATAATTGACGAGGCGTTATCACTTCGTGGGAAACTTTATTAAAAGATAAATCTGAGAAATTTTGTCTCTCGCTTCCACTCCACTTTTAAAAGTTTACCTCCTTATCACAGAAAAACAGAGCATCCTCAACCTACTTCCCAGGAAAAATGGGTCACTTCTTTGAATTCATTTGGCTCTCAGCTCAGTACTTATAGGGGATTCTATATATTTTTATGTAATGATCCTATCTTTTATTCTCTCTTCGTATTCCAAATTATCAAAATGGATCATTGATCCACAACCATAATATTTGCAGCAACATTTGAAAATAAACCTCATTAGCCTGACTTTCGACTCTATCCGCCAAGTTACGAGAAGGAGTAAAGCTCTTTCGTATATGAGTAAGAAAACAACTATGGATCCAAAGATCGATCTCTTAGGTAAGGAGGATCAGAGACTCAGAGATTTTATCATCCTTGTAGCTGGTTATCTTCAACCCAATCTGAATCTTAAGTTCCAGAAGAAAGGAAAGAAGTGCTAAGGCCGAGATACCAGCATATTATAACCGTCCGATCAGGATTTTTCTTGTTGATCTAAGTCATTCATTCAGTAAACTCATAAGATAAGAAAAATACAACCTTAAAGAACTTGGCGAAAGTACAAGGCAATTAATTTTTTTGGGTTTCATCATCCATGCGCAAAAAAAACATCCAAGTGATAGTAGAACCCACGAGCATCAAGTATTCAGTGGGCTCCCATACTTAATATGTGTATGCCCTTGACTTATCAAGAGACGAGCAGTTCAAAAATAAAGAAGTCTAAATGTAGAATCAAAAAATAAAACATCTTGGGTTTCTCCTCTTTTACAATTGGTTACCAAGATCTTACACAGAAGAGGAGAAACCCAAGAAGTTTGATTTATCGATCCTACATTTAGACTTCTTTATTTTTTAAATGCTCGTCTCTTGCTGACCCAAAGGAATACACAAGTTTAGTCTAAGAATGGAGGCTAGCTTCTCGAACCATAACAAAATAAAATCTATATGGGAATACTAGGAATTAGGAGGTTGCTAAAGGAAGTTAGAGAATCTAGTCGTTCATAACAAGTGCAAATGCTTTACGAGATTCAAGAGAAATTTTAAGTATTCAACTGGAAAAGGGGAAGAAGGGATGATTATATGAATTCAAGTAGGCATATGGCCGGGGAATCCATCAAATTGAGTCTGAATAAGACCCTGGATGCAATAGATAAGAGACGACAACCAAGAATTGTTAATTATAATGCCGAGTATACCCTTCCCAAATTCATTGGAATTAGTTATACGATTTCAAAGACTTGAACTCCTACTTCTCATTCGTTGTCTTTCCGGCCTTTTTATGCGTGATTGATTAATTGAATTCTATAGATCTAGAAAGACTATCTAAGTTAGACCCCAATAATTACTCACTTCCCTTATATTGACTTCATCTATAATATTTAGTTCATAACATGAGTCCTTATAGACACTGGAGTAGATCCTAGGGAGATCCCACTTCCCCATGAATTTATCTTGAACCAGGATCTTTTGGATCAACTTTATCCAACCTCCTAAGTTACCCGTAATATGTGGTAATATCAATATAATTTCATAGAGTAATTTGGTCTGAATGCTATATGAAGAACATAAGCCAGATGATGGAACATGGATACCTAGAATATATAAGATTATAACATGAGTAATTCAGTAGATTTGGCTTCTTATATATCCACTCATGTGGTACTTCATCATACGATTCAGGATTTTCATTCCACGTTTTAGATGAAATGGGAGGACTAGAATCAACAATATATGAGATCCGGTAGTATGGTAGAAAGATATCAATTTTTTCTACCATACTTTCCATTATTGTATTATCTTACCTGCTAATCCAATGTCCACTCTAGCTCATATTGTGCCTGAATGGTATTTCCTACCAGTCTATGCAATCCTTCACATTATTCCTGATAAAGCAGAAGTTTCTGAAACTGGGAAGGCCCTTCTCTCCTTCACTTTCCGAGTCATATAGGAAGATCTCTATTGCCACCTGTGTCCAATAATGAAGCACTCCTTGCTGGAAAACTTACTCATTTTGCGCCACCATATATCATTCCCCATTGATTTTCTTCTACCCCCTTTGAACAAAAGGAAAGCCCGTAATGGAATATTACCAAGTACCCTTCACGATTTCGGACAATGTATATGGTTTTACCTTTTCCTTAGGAACCGTCTTCCATGGTTTTTGACGCTTTCAAAAGGAATCTTTCAGGCATTCCATTTCTTGTAGGTTGTTTCTGGACAAAAAAGATTGATGAGATACTTTTGAACAAAGGCATAGACGATATAATCAATACGGCATGCAAGAAAAGTACAATATTCAAGGTGGAGGTCATTCCTTTTTCATTCATTCCAGACTAGGTGGGTTAAGCTCATATAGTCAAGCCCCCTACCTGATCCCTAAAGGTCTTAAACTTCATCAAGTTATAATAATTTTGTAACGAAATACATCAGATGAAATTCAAATTGAATATCTTATCACCCACAATATCGTGGCAAGTAGAACTAAGATGCTCATATTGGATCCTTGGGAACCATCACAACGACGGCTAACAAGTAAGCTGGTTAAGAGAGTGAAATGGCTTCTGTTCATAACACAACCTTTGATTCCGCTTCGAAAAAATTGAGCAGGGATTCACTTCCACATCCAACATCATCTCCAGAAAGGTTTTCTCCTGGTGAAGAAATTTTAACTATTCAGACAAGTATCATGTACAGTTCTGCAATGGCGATGGAAGAAGTGATGTCATCACCTACTATAATTGTCTAACAGTACAAGTAAAGTTGATATAGTTGAGGCACAGTCAAAATATGGTCTTCGGGGGTGGAATCTGTGGCTTTAACCTATAAGTTTTGCAATTTTTGTAATTTCTTCCCTATCATGAAGTACTCTAAGCAATGCTGGGTCAAGTTCTTATTGATTCTACGTATACTTATTGCCAAATACACAAAGCCAGGAAAAAGGGCACGTCGAGTCCTTATTTTTTAAAGGACCTCTGACTTTTTATGTAAGTCGTAATCGTTAGTAGCAGTGAATGTAATTTTTTTGGTAGGTTAACCATGAGCTCCTTTCAAATTCAAGTCTTGAGTAGTATTTTTAACCGCATATGACGTAGCATCCTTTATGGATTGCAAGGTCTATCAGAACATACATCTTGGACAACTTCATAAGACATTGATCACTTATTAGAAGATAATTTACTTTACATAGATGGGTGAATCAGGAGTCCACCTATTCTTTTTTGAAGATTCCGGAAATTCCAGGGCCTTGGTAAGATTTTGTAATGCTTTCTGATTCTCTTGAATTGACATATACCCAAGCCCTCTAGTAGGATGGGGATGGTGCCGCTTCGACATATATATCAATAATAAGGCTCGGCCAGTCATTTCATGAAGGCTGGTCTGATGTGTACCTTGTAAAGAAGATAGCCTTAGTGGCCCTAGTTTCTGTTTGTGCGCCTGGATCAACTGGTGGTGGTACTGAAATGGCAGGTGATAGGGTAATCTATGTTCAATCAAGTGGGTTGGGATCCTTTTCAATTGGGAACTTGAGTTGTTTCTTCTTGACAGTTAGCCCATACGCTTTCTTGCTAACCAAGACATCCTGGCAAGCTCCGTTAGTTAGACTCTTTACTTTACTTATTAGTATCCACGTGAAAAAAATAAGATCCCCACCTGATGAGTTGTCGTTGAATGATTTGAAAATTCAGCAGCTGGCTCAACCGTGCTGGGAATCTTGTCAGCTACGATAGAACGCTTAAATAGAGAGACATTAGTGCTTGGAGTAGTTAGCTGAGAAACTGATTGCTAACCAGATAAATTATTAGGCTTAGGAAGTGGTAGAGTGAAATTAGATTTATCCTGGGAAAAAGGACCAGGTGATGTAGCTCCTCCTTGTTTCAGAAAAGAAATATCATATTTCAGCTGATTAATCTCCTCATCCTTCTCAGTTAATTGACTTTTGAGAAAAGCCTCAAAGGATTGGGATAAAACTAACTTTAATTTGAGATTCTTAATCTCCTTGAGAGAACTTTTGAGTTTTAACTCATTATCATCACTACGAGCTAAGATACTATCTACCTGAACGCCATGTTGAAACAAGGAATAAAAATATATAAAAATATGCAAATTGTTTAAAAAAAAATAGTAATACATCTAATATATTTTACCTGATATCAATGCTGGACGTTTCCAAATCTAAGAGTTGATGAGGAAACTTGTTTGTAGACAAGCAAATTATCAGCTCTGGGAGCATTGGTAAGGAAATGATAAGAAAGATCATCATTTCCCTGCTGCAAGGTAGTCAAACAGATGAAACTACTCCAAATTCAGCTTGATTATCTTCATTTTTCTCAATATTCTTATAATGAAGGTAGGGAACGACTCCAGAACGAGACATCTTCTTAATAAAAAATAGAATTGAAGAAGAAACAAATGGAGCTTTATTATTTGTATCTTTTCCTGCTTCAGCATCAGTGCCAATAAGAACTATAACACTATCAGGATTAGAGCAATCCCCAGGCATCTCACCTCCAACTGTATCGTCGGCTACAGATGAAATCTGGTTGAGACAGTTTAGCTTTCTTCCTAAAAACTAAAAATGAAATAAAACAAATGATAATTGAACAAAAAAAATACATACACATATATAAACAAGAGATGAAAGATGGAAAAGTAATAACCTGTGATGTTTAACTTTAGCAGGCTTGGCTGGATTCAAGCCTGAATCTGGAGGAAATCCAGTATCTCGAAATCTAATAGTATGAATCATCCGAACGATTAAAGACTTGTTACTCACATAATCAAGGCCTTTGAAAAAGTCTAGGATCTTATTCAGAGAGATCAAACATGAATGGGAATATCACTTGAGTCGTGCAAAACAGAAGAACATTCAGCAAAAAGGTTTTTTAACAATGGTTACGAAATAAATAACTGAACAAAAAAAAAAAACTGGACAACTAAAATACTTACAAGTCTTCGTTTTATCATTAAACTGAGTTCTAACTATTTTATCTTCAGCAGTGGGAACCCGACCAAATTCTAAATTACCTGAGATAATGATGGGAAGAATCCTATTCCCAGTATTGGAGGGATGAGATTTCTCTTTTGAAATAAAATGCTCGATACCGAGACTAGTATTAGGAAATTTCCTACATGGATTTTTAAGCTCAATAGTCTTCCAAGGAGATTTATTCGAATATCTTGAAATATTTTGAATGCAGTTATTCTATCAGTATCTTCAGAAACTGAATTATTGAAGGTTATGACCTTGTTCATTGAATGATAGAATTTTAAATTCATCTGGCCAAGAGAGAGATCGACCAGTGTGAGATGTTTATGAATGATAAAAGGAAGGGGGAGAGTGATAACTTTAAGATAACATTCTGAAATAAGAAGTTCACCTTCATAGTGATTATTGATTTTTACTATTGAAAGATGATAGGGATCGAGAAAGCGAACTTGCGAATTACGTACTCTGAGGAATGTATAGTTCTCAAAAAAAAATGGCTAGGGATTTAACCACGTTTATTGGAAAAACATCATGTTCAACCTCAACATTTGGATAGATATCCAAGGTATCATATCGATCATCCTGAATATCTTAAGCATAAGAAGTAGCCAAATCTTGATCATCTTTATCAGCAACATATACATAAACTTAATCAATATGATTATATGAGCTAAAATCCATTGAAGTTTGATGAAAGAGGGAATAAGTTTTTTGATAAAGATTGGAAACTGAAAGGTTCAAAAGCTTGAAAATTCTAATATTAAGAGATTATGACCTAGAAATCGTAGCTACCCCTTTTGTATAAAAAGAAACATTTTGGGAAAGGTAAAATAACCATAACACGTGCAGATTGCAGCTCAAGATTAACCAATAAAAGGATGACATGTGGAAAAGTAAAAGCCTATTATATGGTTGTTATTAATTTAATCGATTATCCCTATGAATAAATGATCTAAAAAGTCAATGAAGTCTGAGAGTCAGAAATGCTTAAGCTTAAAAATTAAAGGAAATCAAATTGAATTGATAGTTTAATCAAAAATTAGAACTGAAACTAATATTAGACGAGACTTGGGAAAATATGAGGCGTTAATCACCAAAGACCTGATCCAGAATGTATTTCAAAGAAATGAGAAGCTGAAAAGTCGTCAAGCTCTAAGCTAAGCTAAAACCAGCAGTATCATCTATGAAATCAAAACGGTTGTACCATCTACCCAAGGCTTTGTGTCATATAATCTACAATTTAGCTTTAATCAAACTTGGAGAAAATATGTAGATGAAAAAATATCGCATCTACCCATAGCTGGTAAACATAAGTACCAACAGCAGAAAGCCAAGACGATAGAGTAAAGACCAATCATCACTTGAATCATGTGACGGCAACTAAACTCAAAAGATAACAACTCAAATTATACGAACAGGATAACAACAATCTGGACTGCAAATTCGGGAGCTGAGAAGATAACCGTCTGGGTTAAAGAGTTGTTTGAATATTGGAGACCTGGATTTCGGAGCTGGAAGCAGAGATATTATTTATTGATAGGTGTCTAAAACACCTTATTTATTATTAATTGGTTATGCTTTCTTTGCTATTATTCTTGTAAATTTCATATATTACGGTTGTTTTATATTTTATAGGTACTTTGGACTCATGAGAAGGAAAAGCATCAAAATGGGTCATATCAAGAGTTGTCAAGTATTGTTAGTCTCAATAATAAACCATTATGGGCTCAGTGGATTGGTGGTGCATTTGATGTTAATGGGCTCAACATTATAAATCTTGTAAATTGGCCTGGTGAAGAAACGGACTACAAAATAGTTTTTGGATTTCACCACAATGGCAAAGCACGTGTGTGCTATTATAGAAATGAAACTTAGGTTTCCGTAGAAAGTAGAAACCATATTTTTCTTGCGACCAGTTTAACCAAACTCTACCGCTGGGCTAAGAGAGCTTACAGGGAATGAACTTCTATTATGGGTTGACCCGAGTTTCTGAGCTAAAGAAGAGGAAAGTTGAGAAGTGTTAATGAAATTGAAGTTTGAGAACGAAAGGCAGTTGAGCCTATGTTACTACAGCCGAGCCGAGAGAAATTCAGAGAGGGGATTATAGAGTCAGTGAAGAACAAGGAAGGATCAGAAGATGGGTTATGGGTTAGAAGTCTGGTTGAGAGAGAGAATAGAATTCAGTTGAAGAACACAGCGAACAAGAAAACCAAGAACAGGGTCCTCTGCCGTACATTGAAGATTGGTTTCAAAGAGGAAGAAAGAAGACTGCTGCCGAGTGTTTGTGTATGAATTGAAATAGGTATTTTGAATGATTGAAAGGTGGGTTTGCATTGAATTGAATGAATGAATGAAACCTTGCAGGGAAGGAATGAATGAATTTGTGAAGCTTCCAAGGTACATCCAGTACGAAGGTCTCATTAGTTATCAGAACACACAGAAGGTGTTTGTAGAAATGGCTAAGCGACCAGTTTTGGCAGATTCAAGTACAATTGCCTGAACTAGTATTTCCGACAGTTAGACCATGATGCTGGTGAGTGTTTGAGAAGGTTTAGAAGATTGGGTTGCAGGGAATTCAAGTACAGCGAGTTTTGGGAGTTTGTATTTAATAAGGAAAGTGGGGTTTTCAGAGTTTGTATTTAATAAGGAAAGTGGGGTTTCTATCCTATTCGAATAGGCAGGATCTAGAGGAGATTGCAAGCTGTAAAAAGGGGTTAAACCTAAGACAATCCCATACCCCTCACCGCTGCTGACAATCAACAGAGAGGAAAACATCTTCCTTCCACCACCATACACAGCATCAGCTTCACATCAGCATCATCTTTTGCATCACCAACAACAGCCTACACCAGTTCCATACTGCATACATCCACAGACCAACTCCAACACCAAGCCAGCACCATCGAGAGCAATTTACAATAGAGGAGCTCCAGATTTCCAAAACCACCAGCACAATTCCACCACTGCACCTACTACTGATTGTTTTAGTTTAGTTGGTTTTAAATTCTTGTTTTATATTATTTCTTTTATTCATGGACTCCCCCAGTATTTGTAGCTAAATTTAGGGATATTTCGAAACTACGTGATTTGAGTTTATCAAATTAATCTTTCTTTTCAATATTGTTTTATTGTTTGTCTTTTACCGAATTTATAAGCATGAATTGTTTGCGAGTTTTCAAGTGTACAATTGAATAACTCGTTTGCAATTCTAAAAGTAGCGAATTTAATTAAAAGTAGCGAAACATCAACGTTATAATGGGATGTTGTAGATTTTGGTGTGTAAAAGATAACCCTAAGTTGACATGTCGAACTTATGAAATGTGCCTAGGATCAATCCGACTCACGGAAAATACCGGTTGGTTAAGTTACACTAGAAAGCTTATTTAAAGTGGCTTAATTGCTAAAAATGAGTACAAAACTTATTCTACGAAGTGACCTTGGAGTCTAATCGACTAGCTGAACTCATAACTTCTCTAGGGTTTTTAGTCAACGTATTTTGAAGAAGATTTCACTTGTATTCATGTTCACTAGTGGAGAAAGAATCCTTAATCATTGTCATCCTCATATTTGCATTATTTTATTTTATTTTTCATATCTTTGCATTAGTTTACTTTCAGAAACTTATTGACAACTTTAACTCAACGCTTCCGTAGGAACGAACCTGCTTATTATTATTGTTCTAGTTAGTGTAAGAAACTAAGGAATATATTTTTGACGAGTTTGACACCTCGGTCAAATTGGCGCCGCTGCCGGGGAGCAGTCGCTAGTTCTAGTTGTTATTTAATTTTCTGATTTTGCATTTAGTTTTCATTATAGTTTCTTTTAATAATTTATCTTTTTAGAATCTTATTTCAGGTATAATCATTCTTTTGCGTACTCGCAATTGGTTAGTGGTATTCTTCGCCTATCTAGAACAGGAGGTAAGTGTTGTAAACAAGTTGTGCACATAATTTTTTTCTTTCAAGATGTATCCATTTGGGTATAATATTTATGGTTCACAAGACCATACATATTATGGTGATCGGTTTAATTCTCATTCTTATAAATTTTAACCATACGTGGGATATGATCATCAAAACCAATCTTCTGGATACAATCAATATCCTACAAGACCTTGTGATAATTCTCATACATACCAACAGCCTTATGGAGGTTATGTACGTGAACAATCACAAGGATGGGAGGATAGATATACTTTTAATCAGTTTAATCCTATACATATGCGGATGCTCGATCACATTCTTTATGAGCTAAAGGCAGTGGAACAACTTTGTAGACAACCAACCGGACCTTATTACAATGAGTCTAGCCCAACTCCTGATCGTATTCATGATCATTTACCTATCCAGCGGGATGAGACTTAGGCTGGAAACTATATAATGAGTGAAAGTGGTGTGTATCCAAGTTTAGAGGAGCAATCTTTAAATCAGAAATTTGATAGTTTTGTTGAATCTTTTATTCCCGTGATACAAGAGTTCTGAATTTCAGCTGAATATAGACAAAGTCAGAAATGGCATGAATCAAATTCATGAAGAGCGGAATAAGGAAGAAGTTTCTCAAAACCATTCTAACATTCCCACGGACAACAATATAGAGTATGATGATTTCGAAGAAAAACGAACCTTTGAATATTGATAATAACAATGCTACTAGATCAACTCATGATCGTCATAATGATCATTCACCTATTCAAAAGGAAGAAGTTAAGTCTAGAAACACTAAAATTATTGATGGTAAGACTTATGTTGTGTATGAGAGTGACGATGATTATGACTTCTTTCTACATGCTACCCCGAATTCAGAAATAGTATATACTTTGAATGAGAAGTCAACGTGTGATTAAGAGCATAAGTATTACGATGAATTACTTGGAGCAGATTTCGATTTTGATGATGAAGATTTGCAGGTTATACAAGAAACTGATGAAGAATGGCTTGTCAAGAGTCTGAATGAGAATGATGATATTTGTGATGTAGAAACATCGATGGAATTTTTCAGAAGTACTGAGGATCCCGTAATACGTGAGATTTTGCAAGGTTTGTCTAACTTTTTATATGAATTTTTACCTAATGAGGATCCTCCCATATTAGAAGTAGTTTCTCAAAGAGTTGTTAATTCGACTTTAAAGAAGGTACCTAATTTGGGGATGGAATTGAATGCTTATAAAGTTCTTTCTGATTTTCTTGCTTCTAAGTATCCACCATATATGTACGAATCTAATGTCGTGCAGGTTTTCACAAGATTTCCTTGCACTTATGCTTTGTATACAATTCCAAGTGTATAGATAAATAAGTGTGGGGGTGATTCCTTTGTGATGATGGCTTCACTATTTATATAATACACTAATATTCTTGTGAAGCTAGTGTTAGAATTGCAAATCATTTTCTACACGGATCTGCAAATTTTCCGATTGTTGGTGTACGGGCGATCAGAAAGTCAGGCTGAGGATGTTAAATTAAGCGTTAAATGGGAGGCGACCCATTGATTTAGTATTTCCTTTACTATTTCTCGTTTTTTCTGAATTTTCATATCATTATAGGATTTCCCACCTTGAACTTCCTATTGGGTGAGTCAATTTACATTGAGGAATGTAAAGTTTAAGTTTGAGGGAGTGTCTAAGCATGTAGAATTCTTAAGTTTTCACTTATAAGGTAGAAAATTTTCAACTTTCTTGTAACTATTTGTATGAAACCTCCAACTTTTAGATATTTTAGAGTCACTTAGTATGCTTCTAGATAAGTTTATATACGGAGTTCTTACCGAAATAACTGAAAGAAGCATTAAAGAACTATATTCGGGTTTCTTAATTGTTGAGAGGCAATAGTCGACAAAAAGGGACTTAAACCGCTAGTGGTGAATTAGGTGCGGAAAGAATTTTGTATTAGAGTTGTTGATCAATCATCAGTTGAGACTACCTATTGTTACATCAAGCGAGGCACCAAATCTTCAATTCTTTGTAGCTGTCTAAATATTGTCCTTTAGAGTGTGTGTCATCTACGTTAATTCTGGGTAGAATGATGAGTTACCCAACTTCGCACCAATTTCAGCACTACTTTTGGATCTATCAGTGTTATTTTTGTCAATCACGAGGGTGCCATCAGAATTCCTAACTCACAACATCTTTTATAATCTTGTTTGCGGTTAGCACCATTCTCTCTCTCGACAACAACAGGTCCATAGAAACACCATCATCATCAACAAGCGGAGCATTGTAAATTTGAAGGAAAGTTGAATACAATCAAGGTTTCCAAGTAACGGTACAAGAAATAAATAATTTTATATTCAAGTAAAGCAACAATACAAAGAGCAGAATTCTATATACAAGTTGAAGACTTAGGTATAAAGGCGAAGAATATCAAAAGATGAGAGTTATTAAAGTTTATGATATAGAGACAATACAAGTTGTGAAGAATCAAGTGGTAAAGTACTTCTACCACGGCCATAATAGTTTCATTATTTACTTTTTGTTGTTCGTATTTTAGTTACTTTCTCAAAAAAAGAAACGAATTTTTAAAAAAAAAAAATCAGATTTTTTTTATTGTGTTAGTTTGTATTTCTTTTTGTATTCATTCAATAAATCCTTCGGGAATAAGATATCTATAAAGAAGATTCAAGCAACAAGAATTAGAGGAAAAGATTTACAAATTGTCAAAGTTCTACAAAGTTCAAGAGTGTATCATCTACAGTTGAAGCCGAAGACGAAGACGTTTTTATGGGACATTGTGAGAGTGGTGCTGCTTGTAGATTGGATGAGAAGGTGAGTGAGCATTCCTATCCTAGCATAGTGGTTGATTTCCTTTCTTAGAGTTCATCAGAAAAAAGGTTCTTTTTTCCCACGTTTCTATGGGGTATCAAAATATAATTCGGAAGGCTTTCTCTTCCCACCATTCAACGTGTGCAGCATTTCTATCTTTATTCCTGTCTGCACACATGAGAACCATAAAGTGCTTCTTTTGAGTGAAATTTTATAAACCCTATTGGTGAGGAAGAAGTCGAGGCGAAATGCTTATTCGATCGCTCTCAAGGCTAGATTGTTTAATATTGTTGGTTTTCTCCTAACTCAAGAGTTAAGCATGAGAATAATGTTCTTTGGCATTTTAAACTTCTTATTATTAGTATGCAAAAACTTTATATCCTCGTAGATCTTTAGATGTTTGTGACTTTGAAGTTGGAACTTAGGATTTGTTGGTATATTTCTTGTAAACCCTTACCGAGACTATAACTTGTCCACTAGGAACACCTAGGGGTTTAAAGGGTTACTAGACATGCTAAGTGTAACCGTATCCTCAACGAAAGGGAGTTTTTGTATTTTAGTTAGATTATTTCTGTTTAGTTTTCTCGAGGACTAGCAAAGTCTAAGTGTGGGTGAATTTGATAGGTGCCTATTTTATAGGTATTGGAGTCATGAGAAGGAAAATAATCGAAATGGGTTGTATTAGAAATTATCAAGTCTTGTTAGTCTTAGGGATGAGCAACGGATGGGTGGATGCGGATTTGGTACCACCCGTGTCCAATCCATCCAAATAACGGATTTTAGAAATGTACTCACGTTTAGTCCATTACCCAACGGATTTGATACCCACGGATGAACGGATGAACCGGATGAATGCGGATGGTTGACGGATTTCAAAGTATAGTAACAAAAAAAATTATTTTTAAAACTTAAGTAAGTTCAATACAAGAGGCACCCACATAGGTAATTCTACTATGTGGATAACAGAGGGATAATATAATGATAAAATTAACTAAAGCATTAAAGAAAGTACAATTACTCAAAGCAGGATCATTATAAACATTTACCTAGTTACCTATTCAAATTTTTGTTTCATTTATTTCCTTTTCTCTTCTTGGCTGCAGTGGAAGGATTATTAAGATTAGCAGTTAGCCTGACATTTATTTGTTCAAAATCTAAAAACTCATTGCATCCTGAATTATTATTCTAAACAAACCGTAAATAATTACTATCTGAAGCCCTAAAGCCTTCGTTTTGATAACCACCGAATACGTCAACATCTTGATTATCTAAACCAGGGTATTGAAGTTCGCACTGGTTCACATCATAAGCTCCAGACATGTTAGAAGGGGGCATGTTTCACGAAATGCCACCACCAATATCTCAATTGGTTTTTTATAAGAAAATGATCCAAGTTTAATCCTTCCCCTAATGTCTACAAGTAGACACTTGAACCTAGCTACCTCTTGTTCAATAGAAATTTGACCCTGCAACCTTTTTAACAACTGCTGATTTACAAATTCCAGGCCGGGTATCCAACGGATGGGTGATGTACCATCCACATTCAATCCGTAAAAAACAACCAGTTTTAGAAATTCATCTAAGTCCAATCCATAAAAACACGGGTTAGGTGTCCACCCGTTAAAATTCAGATTAGGCCGGGTAAAATCCACGAATATGGTTGTTTTGCTCACCTGTAGTTATTCTTTATAATATGCCATTGTGGGCTCAGTGGATTGGTGGTGCCGTTTGAAGTTAATGGGCTCAACATTGTAAATCTTGTACATTGGCCTGGTGAAAAAATGGATTACAAAATAGTATTTGGATTTCACCACAATGGAAAAGCACGTGTGTGCTAGTATAGAAATCAAACCTGCCTATGTTGAGGCCTACAAAAATTATTTTGGCCCTACTTTTGTGTCCATCTATGCTAGTACATAAGGGGTGTCTAAATTTGTGCAAAAATACTTCTAGATGGTGGGTTTTTGACAAGGGCATGAATTGTAGAAGTTACCTTGCCTGGCTGCCAAAATATAATAAATAAATTTCTGACCTATCGTCAGAATTATGGACGTACATCTATGTTACATTCCGCAAGAAAATTGAGAAGGCATACTCAGCTCGTGGCTAAATTAGCCTTGTAGCTCTTTTGCATATATATGGGCCCGTAGAAATCTGAGGGATTTACCCAGCTAAACACTCGTTATTTCATGTGCAAATCATCTGTATTAATCATAAAGCATGATTATACAAAATTGCTAACATTCGAAATAGACATCATGTCGTTTCTGAATAAAAACGCTAATTAGATGCATACCATCTAAATGCAAAGTCGCATCGAACATCGTCTCAAGTCGCAAACTTCCACGGCTGAATTCCTTGAATATGTTCAGTATGTATTGCACAAATGTCAAACCAATGGTAACTTTGTAGCAAAATAATACAATAGGAAAAAAAAGTCACAATAGCGCTGCAAGCAACAGCGCTAGTGCTAGTGCTAGCACCAGCGCCAATGCTGGCGCCTCTAGCCACAGCGCCAATGCTGGCACCTCTATCCACAGCGCTAGCGCTAGCCTTCCCCATTCCCTTACCTTTTGTGCATTTTTCACCCTGATTTGTGCTTGCATAATCCTCGTAAGCTCATTGATAGCACTATCTTACAACAAGCTTACATGCTTTGAGTCCATGACTCCAATAATTTCTACGAGGAATCAAACTATATTACATGGGGGGATTATTCATAGTGTTTTGGTCTGATGGTTACAGAAACATGCGGCGTGGCAACACCCCATGACGAGAAAGTTACAAAGTAGTCGTGACGGTTGAAGCGGTTGAGGATGTAATGGAATAATGATTTTCCAGAAACTTCCAAGGATAATGGGTTATTACACCATTACCCTCATAATCCCGATTACTCCATCTCTTCACTACCTCCACTACTTTATAAGGAAAAGTGTATGTTACCAATCATTATAAATAGTTTACTTAGCCCATTTCAGAAAGAAAGAACAAGCTTACCATTCTTTACAAGCTCTGTTATTCTCGATAGTTCAACACTTCTACACACAATTCAATGCACACATTTCCTTCAACTTTCTTTGCTTTCATCCCCTAAGATCAACCCATTTTCTCTCCTTGTGACCGAAGCAGGACGGAACGGCTACTATCGTGATTTAGGCTTGTCCTGTACGATTTTGATTTCCGAATCTAAATAAAGTAATTCTATAGTATATCGTTTTGCCTAAGAGTAATTTTTAGGTACTAACAATACTAATTACCCTCTATAAAAACCTAAAATTACAAATTAAAAGTAAACACATTACTAAAACTAATTACTCTAACTTAGTTTTCATTTCACTTCATGAAACAATTTTTCTTCTCTCTTCTCCATCTTCTTCTCCATTTCAAACCAAAATATCGTCGATAATCGACGATTCAAAAAACAATTAATCGTTTGATTTTTCTATATAACAAAAATGCCAAAACCAATTAAGCATATCACTGGAGGATCAACTCAACCTAGTGGAACCAATCCACAACTTGTAGAAGCAATTAAACATAAACCGAAGAAAAAAACGGTTACGAACGAGGAAGATGAAGAAACTGAAACTCTCTCACACACAATGGCTCGAATCAGGTACTTTTCTATCATCCCATTACTCTAAATTTTATTTCAATCATATTCCAACATTCAAAAATTGAATTTTTTAATTTTTGGGTTTTCTGTGAAAACCAGAATTGTTCGATGTTCATGTCTACATCAAACAATTCCAATTTAAATCGTATGAAGTTCATGCCCCTGTCAAACAATTCCAGTACAATTGAAAAGTCAGGAAACATCGACCCAGAATCGTTGGACGTGAACATACCTATCGAACGATTCTGGGTCGACAAGAAACTGAACATTCATCAGAATCGTTAAATGTGGACATCCCTATCGAACGATTCTGGGGCGAGAAGAAACTACACATTTATCAGAATCGTTGTATGTGGACATCCCTATCGAATGATTCCTAGCTACAAAAACTCTAGTGTTTCTGTTGGTTTTTTACCCTAGAATCGTTGGATACGGAAACCAACGTAGAACAATTCTAGAATTATAATGTTAGGATCGTTGGATATGTGTATATCGTGATGGCCGATTCCACTCTTGGAATTCTTAAATCCCCTTAAATTCGATTGTTGATTATTGTATGTTGTTGTACTCTTTAGGGATAAGGGAAAGGCTAAGAAAGGGGAAAAGAGACTTAAGAAAAAACATGATCTTGCTTCTCCTGAGAGCTTGGGACCTCGTCGAAAGGACGAAAAGAACTTGACGACTAGACACCGTAGGGGTTCGGGGGCAAAAATAAAGTGGTCTCCATCAATGAACCAACTAAAGTGGAGCACCAAAGAGAAGAATCTTATTTTTCCTCTGATACAAGTTCTGATAAATTTCTACGTGAATAGCAAAATGATGATGAAGATAGTGAAAGCCATGACGGAGAAGAACGAGGAGGTGGAGGACCACCACGACAACCACAAGAACAACAAGGAGATAAAGATCGCCAGGAAGGAAGAAGAAGGGAGCATACTTGCCAAAGGCTTCGATGTTGTTAAGTCGCGGTCCCGATGAGCCCATTCATGGGTTACCGGGTGACGGATGAAAGTTGATATAATGGTACGAGCACAGTTGGAATGCTAAGATCTGTGTAACCATGGTAAATATCTCAACCTTATTATATATATCGTCTACCTTTATTTAAGCTTAATGCACTTTCAAATTTATCGTGATATGTCATTTAGGATCACACTTATATCGTGCGTCTTCCGAAACACCAATCGACATTCAGCAAAATGGAGTTATGGCCACTGGATGGAGAAGCACCCGAAGTACAACGGATCGCCGAAGAAACGGGGTTGATGTATGGAGTTAAGAACTTCGTGGCTTGGTATGACAAGCCCCTTGTTTCTGCTTTTAGTTGATCACTTGTCTAAGCATTGGAGGTAAGGCCATGAGGGGGCCCAACTACATGAATGAGGTAGATTGGAAGGAAATCTACGATTTCACCTTTAAGATGTTTGGTTGGGATGCAAATAAGACCACGACGGAGATGACGGTGGTGAAAGAAAAAGATCAGAGAATATTCCATCTCATCCACCTTAGGGAAGAGTTCTCGGGAAAACTGGATCTTCACAAAAGGGGTGATCTTACCCCATATTGTGTCACTAGTATCACCACATATTTATTCTCTATATCCTGGGATATGTTATCTTCCATGATGTTTTAGGTTCTCGGTGAACGCCAACTACATTTAGTTAGTTCAACCATTGGACAGGGTTCGCGAGTACTCTTGGGGCAGTGCTTGCCTTGCATACTTGTTGAACAAGATGAGAAAGTGCAATAGGGTATACATGACACAAAATGGATGGAATGTGTCTCTTCTCCAGGTAATTCAAGGGGTGCAGTTATGGAGCTTTATTTGTCTTACTATTCATATTCTCATATATATTCCTATGTTGATGCAGATGTAGATATACTTGCACTTCCCAGAGTTTGATAAGAGGGCCGATGTGAAAGGAAATTGGGACGGTGAGTATTTTGGAAATAAATACTCCTTCAACTGCAAGACGAAGAATCAGGAGAAGGACCTCCTTAAGCTGAGGTAGCGACTGGACAACTTGACGATGGCGGATGTTATCTTTAACCCTTACAAGGAAGCATTTGCGGAAGGAAATATGGTTGGGTTCCAGGAACAATTTTACCATGGACCTCTATTTCACCCCAGCGTTTATGTAATGTATAACCCGACAAGAGTGGCGAGGCAATGTGATGTTATGCATAAGATCCCTGATGCAGTCAAATATAAATTTAATATGGATAAATGTAGTTCCCTTGAGAACAGTATTGAGGTTGTCCAAAGTCCTTTACCAACTCAAGTTGTTTGGGAGAATAGGTAGGCTAACGTATGCGAAATGGGTAAGCCTTCGAACTTCGATTTTGAAGCCATAACGGAGTATATTTCGTGGTACCTCAATGTTTCTCACACTCGTGTGATACGAATAGACAAGAGGCCCTTCATCAAGGCCCTCAATAATAAGGTTTACAGATAACACGGTTTAGTTTAGGAAACATGGTCGAATCTCTTGAAATTCATACCACACCTTACCAATACAGTATTTAATAGCATATAAATACTTAATATCAATTCGATAAACACATAAAGAGGTAACATAAGTTGCGTGTGGTTGTATATGAATTTCTTTTTTGAATATTCCATCTTTAGTTCACCAATATTTACAGTAGCAAATGATACCTGATCCTCTTGAAACTTTTACAGTGTACAAATGTATCATGGTACCACAACATACTCAAAATTCATCAAATTCTAATGGTTCATTTTAGAGACATACATCATAACTTAACTCGTCGCACATTCAGCCTACAGAATTTAGCTAAAATAATCTTATACTTTGAGGTCCATACGATGCTCATATCCTTATGAATTTTCACACAAAGTTAATAACAGCGTACTAGAGTTCCAGGTTCATCCGATAAGCGAGTAATGATATACACAGTGCAAAGTGGATTATTCAGTATTTTAATCATGTTGAACACATTCATAATAAGTCTACTATTTTTGGAACTTAACCATGTCCGATCATCATCAAATTTTTACCGTAATTTCATAACTTAGTGAAGAACAACATACTAAAAAATCATAATGTTCCAACGGCTGGAATTTAAGATATGTGGATAAAAGAACATTGCATTCTAGGATTTACAAAGGTGCATACAATATCTTCAAGCAAGGATAATCAATTTATGAAAATTCATGATGATAAGAAAGTACCTACTTAATTAAATAATTTACAAAAAAAAATAAGAATTGACGAGTTATATCAAAAATCCTAATTTTCTTTTAAAGATCATAATATCCAAAATCTTAAACCAAACTTTCAAAACGTGCAACCGAAGACGTTTACTAACTACCCGATGTTTTAAATCGTAAGAACTTCAATAATCCTAGTTAAATTAAAATAAAACAGCACCTAACTCAATAAGGAACGGATTTAATAAAACTATAAATAGAGGGAAAATGTCTCCATCTTTCACACAATAAATATTATTAGTAGCAACAAATCCAACGATTTTCTATTCCCCACACCTCTAATTCCTCTCACAAGTTTTCTAGAGATTTACCCTAAAAAAAGAATCCCCTTCTAACAAATAAGAAAAATAGGATTTTTTTTATTTTATCTTTTTTGTGACCAAATTTTCAAAAACTGGTAAGTCTACATACACAGTCCAAGTGAATCGAAACCGTGCTCTGATACCAATTTGTAACACCCCGAGTTTTGGGTATGGATTTTTGCCCAAAATCCAAAATGCCACACATGCATCTGAAGTCCAAGCCCGATTTGTTCCATCCAAGTCCATTAGATAGAAGCTATCCATATATTTCACTAATGAAATTCATTGTAAGCAACTTAAACTAACTAAAGATCAGTGAAACATCATTGATAACCACACAAAATACCGATGACAATCATTTATGGAAAATTCATGAGTAACTCGAATTATGTGTACAAAACTAAATGGTGTATCTTAATCACATAGGCTGTACCGCGAAGTGGATGGCTACGTACCCAAAGGGATCAAGCACGGCCGTAGTTCATCAAAATAATAAAATAATCAATCCACTATAAACTTTGTGATAAAGAAAATATGCTCAAGCTGTATAAAACAAAACTTATAGAAAACCCCCGATCACATGGATCCTATTGTACAATACAATTATATTGTTGGAAGGATATGTTGCAAAATAAAACCCATCATTAATAGAATTCAAACCCAACCTTTGAAAGACAACATCTATTCCAAAAAAAATTTATCGATAACTTTAACAAGATTACACGCACAAAACTACATCAACCTCTTTTTATGTCAGATTAACTAATTAATAATCAGTGGATCACAAAGATATTTTCACAACAAAATCATAATAAAAAGTATACATTTCGCATAAATTTCAAAGGAAAGTAACGTATAGATGTTGAATAATGGAAGATTTCATATACTTATACAAGAAAAAAATTCTACGCACACAACTATGCACTCACCATGATTTGGGGTACTTATCATGATCTTATCGTTATAAAAAATTTACACTTTAAATTTAGATCAACAATTTATAACATATCCAAAATTCAGATAAAAAAAACAATTATTGCTTCTTAAATAAAGGTCCTAGTAGTTGTATTACGTTCTATGAAATCTGCGAAAAGGTCCCTCTTAACTCGAAGTTTATGGACATTATAATGATACGATCTTCTTCAAATTTTGTTTGAGTATACCCAACACAAACATATATAACTGTAGATGGTGAGTTTTGGACAAGGGTTAAAGTTGTAAAATTGCCCTTTTCTAAGCAACAAAAATATATACATGCACATATTTATGCGCATATGCTTAATATAGAATACTGTGTCTCTACTTATATTCCGCAAGTGAATTAAGAGTGCAGGTTCTTTCTAAACATCCTAAATTGGCCTTGTAGCCTCATCAATACTCGTAATATTCATGCCATATTGAACTAGTCTCAAGTCGCATAAATTCCACGTCTGAACTCCTTGAAATTTTCTCGAATGTGCATCGATGTTCTAGCAACATCCATTAAACTCGGGAATAGATAATGATTAAACCCTGAAATACATTATAGCTTAATGCTTCATTCACAACGAATGCTTCTCAAATTGCTCTTTCGAGCCAAATATGCTACTTTAGCACCTTGCTTAAATACAAACAATAAATAATGTGTCACTCCTCTTGGATGCGCCACAACCAAGAAAAAAAGCCATAAAAGACGCATTGAATCTCCGAGCTAGGATAAACCTAACTTTTCTCCTGTCAGCGCCAAGTTAGCACTAGCTATTTGGCATAGCATCACATTGGCACCAGTTAGCCATATTAGCACTAAAAGCGCTAACTTTCCTGGCGCTAACCCTAGTACCTGAGAAGAGCCAACTAACCTAACATGGTCTTATCTAGCACATATTGGCTTAATGAGGCCTTATCTAGCGCGTCACTACCTTAGCACCTTAATATTAGCGTTAAAAGTGATAACCTCAACCCTAGCACTAAAAGCCTAACCCTAATTCTAGCACCAAAGGCGTTAATTCCTCTCGGATAACACCAAGCTAATGCGCTCTAGCCAATGCGTCTTGTCTCTCTAGCACGCCTTTGGATCTTTCCGCCTCTGGATTCCCAACAGTGTCTTAGATCCTTAGCACCTTGGCTTCCAGCGCGTCTCTTGGCTTCATCACGTCCCTGCATGCCAAGTGCGTCCCTAGCTAAGCCCTATACGTCCCTACATGCTAAGTGCCTAGCATATGCGTCCCTTGCAAGCCTGATGCATCCCAAAGTGGCCTATGCGTCACTATCAAGCCAAGCGCGTCCCTAGTCGGCTCCAGAGCATCTCTAGCTAGCCTCAGCATCATGGCTTCTTCTGCAACGCCCCTAGCCTCCTTGACGTCCTAGCTCCTCAGTGTCCAATGCCTATGCGTCCCTGGCGGCCAGCCTAACGCGTCTTTATCAAGATTGATACGTCACCTAGCTCCTATGCGCCCTAAACTAGCTCGAGCATGTCCCTAACCTGTCTTATACGCCTTAGCTCGAGTACGCCCCTAGCGGCCTAGTGCGTCTCTAACTCTCCATGATGAATACGCTCTCATGCCTAGCGCATTCATATTGAGCCACAAGCACATTAAGCACTAGCACTCTAGTGCTAACTATATTTGACTCAATTAAAGTGTTAACTCGATCCTTATTGACACCAGCTTCCTAGCCTTAGTATAATTGATATTTACTAGAAGTCATGAATAATGGTCACACTCCATAGACGTTAGCATATTAGCCTTTTATATTAAAAGAGCTAACACATTCCTATTTGTGCTAACTAGCTACTGCTAGCTTTGCTAGCTACTTTCCTCATAAGTACGTCTTTATTATCAATATAATTCCTACATTGAGTCCTATACGAATTCAAATAGGTCTCCTTGCTTAAGGAGCCCTCTACAACATTTGGCCTCAAATGCCTCTCAGACTTACGATAAGTCGCTTCTGAGCTAATACTTAGCCATCAAATATGCCATGTACTTTCAAGCAAGTACATGACTATTAATCTTCCCAGAATCAACACTAATCAGTTTGACTATCAATCCAGTGAGTCGCATAACTTGTGTCATTGCCTTAGCAAGTTATTTGACTTGACTTGACTTAATAAAAACCATAGTGGCTTATGACTCCACTATTTCCACGAGATATCAAATACAACATGGGGGTATTCTCATTGGGGTATTGGTCTGGGAGGTATACAGAAATCATGGGTGGTGACACCACCTCCACGTACAAGAAGGTAACAAGTAGTGGGCGGTTACAGAGCAGTTGATAGGATGAGAAGTAGTGGTCAAACAGGTCTTCCCTATTTTCCGAGCACCGCCCCACTACGATCTCCATAATCATCTCTTCTCCACCTCTTCCTAACTTCCACGAATTACGAAAAATTAGTGTATCTCCTTTGAACTATAAATAGATGATTCACATCTATAAAACAAGAACAAGCTCAAACAAAACATATTGGTTTTACAAGATCGTTCTAATAACTGGGCAGATTACATCATGTTACTAAAATATTCATAGTTAATTCATAATAATCCGAAACTAACCAAATCCAAAGCACAATGAAAGATGAGACACAAATCTAAAACTTTTATTAAGTTCACAAATTATTTTAATATCATCAAGACTGCCTAAAAGGGTCAAGATCATGACAGAGCTTAACTGTCCAGAAATTTCAGAAAACATCACCCAAGTTAAAAGATATATTCAACGGTAAATATGTGGTCGATTATCCTCAAATGTTAACCATAGATACCTAAGTGTGTTATTTAGTAACTGGAGAAAGCTGATCATCAATCAGAATAAAGAATTATATAAATAAATTACCGAAATTTAACTATACAAAAACATACGAAAATAGCAATCAAGTACAAGAAAAATCACCCAAAGAAAAAGAGGTTTATAATTCTACCTTTAATTACTATAAACTCCTCTTGATTCTCCTTAGGCTTCCTCTCTAAATCTCTATCTCCATCTTCTTCTCATTCTCCCAAGTTTTTGGTTTTTCGCATTTTTCCCTCTTTTCTCTTTTTCTTTTCTTCTTCCTTTGCTTTCCTCCTTCAAGTGCCTATCCCCTTGTCTCCCCCCCTAAACCATCATAAAATAGGGTTTTTGGAGTGAAAATTCATCCTAAACCAAGTGTACCCGTAATGAGCCTAAAAATGGATCTTTGGGCCTAATATGACATGTTTTACCATTTTGACCATATCTTGAGCTCAGAACCTCGGATTTAGGTGATTCAAAAGGATATGGGCCCGTTACAAACCCTTCTATCATCTGACACAGAGTAAACCGAATTAAAGTTCAAAGTTCTGGATGCCTCTCATCCACAATGAGACTAAATGGATTGATATTCTTCTATGTACATCCAAGTTATTTTAGTTTAATGAATTTGGCCATAAATATGCAAATTTGAGGATTCTACAGAGTATCAAAAAGTAACTCTAATTAAACAAATTTACACAATTACCTCGTTAAAAGAATTATGAAAATATCCATAGGATAAAAAAAATATATAATTAACCTCAAATTTGGATATGGGTATTACAGGCTTAGCGAGTCCTTGACTTGACTTAAAACAAAGTGGTGGTCCACGACTCCACTATTATACGAGATATCATATAAAACACATGGGGGGATTATCATTGGGGTATTGGTCTGGCGGTCTATGCAATTGTGCGTTGTGGCAACACATCCATGAACAAGAAGTTAATAAGTAGAGGAACCGTTTCAGAGAAGTTGAGAGCACGGGGAGTACTGGTCATACAAGTCCTCCCTATTTTTCGGACATGACTCCACAATCTTCACAATCGTCCTCCACTTCTTCTGTAACTTCCACCACTTACGAGAAATCAATGTGTTTCCTATCAAACTATAAATAGATGGCCTCATATATTCGAACAACAAACTAAGACTGAATCAGCGATTTATCTCAGAGATAATCCATTCTTAAATTACAAACTACTCATCACACTAAGATTTCTCAACCTTCTTTTCTTCCCTCCCCTAAGACCAACCCAATGTTCTCCACCTTTGTGATTGAAGCATGATATGAACGGCCATTTCTTGGTTTAAGCTCGTCCTTATCGAGTTTAATCTCTCGAACCTGCATGAAAGTACTCTTTTGAAGTGCATTTGTTTTCACCCTAAAACAATTGGCGACCACAGCGGGATATCAACCTCTCAATTACAAAAGCCAATTTTCATTCATTCAAAATGGTGGATCTTAGGTTTAAAGTGGTGTAGATGGTGAGTTTTTGACAAGGTTTAAAATTGTAACATCGCCCTTTTGCCTAGTTGCAGAAACATATAAATATCCGCACATACTTGTGCGCACTTCTGACTTCACCTTAAAACACAAAATATTCTATTCCTCCTTATATTCCGTAAGCGAATTGAGGATACAGTCTCTACTAAAGGCTATAGGCATTCCATGCTAACAATGTAGTTTATAGTCTATACATAATAAGTCTCAAACTCCTAGATGGGTTGCCCACTAGTGTAAAGCAAACTTGAGTCATCTCTGAACAACTACAGACATTCTAAACTGGCCTCGTAGCCTCCTTCATACTCACGATATTTATGTCATATCGAACTAGTCTCAAGTCGCATAAAATTCCATGAATTAATTCCTTGAACTTGTCTCGAATGCGTACCGATGTTCTGGTAATATCTACCAAATTCGGGAATAGCTAATGCTTAAACCCCAAAATAACACTTTAGCTTAACGCTTCGTTCGCTACAAAATCTTCTCCAATTGGTCCTCTTAGCTTAAATATGCTATTATAGAACTTTGCTTAAATATAAGCCACAAATAATGTGTCGCTCCTCTTGGATGCGCCACAATCAAGAAGCAATGCCATAAAAGACGTATTGAACCTCTGAGTTAGGCTATCCTTTTCTCCTATTTGCGCCAATTTAGGACTAGTTATTTGGTTTAACACCGCATTGGCACCAATTAGCCACATTAGTGCTAAAAGCGCTAACTTTCCTGGCGCTAGATCTAGCACCTGAGAAGCACTAACTAACCTAAAATGGTCTTATCTAGCATATCTTGGCCTAATGAGGCCTTAGATAGCTCATCACTACCTTAACACCTTAATCTTAGCACTAAAAGTGCTAACCCTAGCGCCAAAGGCGCCAACTCCTCTCGTCCAAGTACTAAGTTTGATGCGTCCCCGAGTCACGGTCATGGCTTCAGTGGCTCCCTTGACTTTCAGTGGCACCCTTGACTTTCCTTGGCTCTCTTAACTTTCCAGCGTCTCCCTAGCTCCTCAACGTCTTGTCTCCTAGCGCGTCTCTACCCTGCATGTCAAGTGCGTCCCTAACCAAGCCTTATGTTCCCTGCTTGCTAAAAACATTGCTAAGTGGCCTATGCGCCCCTAGATAAGCCTTATGCGTCCCGTCCAAAGCTTAGCTCGTCCCTCCAGGGCCTATGCACCCATTTGGATTCTCTTTGGCGCCCTGGACTCCTCAGCGTCGCTAGCTTCTCCAATGCTCCTTCAAGGACAAATGCGTCCATAGATGGCTCATATGCGTCGCCACCAGCTCCAATGCGTCCCTTAGCTCTTCATTCCCAGTACGTCTCTTAGCTACAATACCATCGAGAAAGCGTCCTCGAGGAAGGGCGTCCCTGAGCTAATGTATCCTCGAGTAAGGGCGTCCCTGAGCCAATGCGTCCCCGAGCAAGTGTCCTCAGGCAAGTGTCTCAGCTAACTAACATCTTGGCACTAGCTTTCTTGAATTACCTACCCTCCATGACCTTGGAGCAAGTCCCTCTTTGACTTTAGAGAAAATAATTCCTTGACTTAGGCGCAATGCTAGCCTCGCTAGATACTTCCTTCGGAAATACACTCTTCTTCTCAATATTGATTTAACACCATATCTTATGTGGTTATCTAATAGGTCTTCTTGCTTAAGAAGCCCTCTACAATATTTGGCCTCAAATGCCTCTCAGACTTATGATAAGTTACTTCTAAGCTAATACTTAGCCATTAAATATGCCATGTTAATTTTAAGTAAGTACATGGCCTGAACTTCCCGACTCGACACTAAACAGTCTGATTATCGATCCAGTGAGTCGCGCAACTTGCCTTACTGGCTTAGCAAGTCATTTGACTTGACTTTACTTAATCGAAATAATAGTGTCTAATGACTCCACTATTTCCACGAGATATCAAATACAACACATGGGGTTATTCTAATTTGGGTATTGGTTTGGTGGTCTACGACATCATGGGTAGTGACACAACCCCCACGAACAAGAAGGTAACAAGAAGTGGGAAGTTACAGAGTAGTGGAAAGGATGAGGAGTAGTGGTCAGACAGGTCTTCCCTATTTTCTGGGCACAACCCCACTATAATCTCCACAATCATCATTTCTCCATCTCTTTTTAAATCCAACAACTTACGATAAAGACAGTGTGTCCTCTTCAAACTATAAATAGATGCTTCTCATTTATTCAAAAAAAAGGACAGAACAAGACAACCACGCAATCAGTCTGAAGAAACCAAAACTTACAGAATTAGTGATTACTCTAAGGAGAATCCATTCTTCTTCACACTACTAATATTTTTTAACCTTCTTTGCTTCCCTCCCCTAAGAGGAGTTAGGCAAGGATGTCACGTGTCACCTTTATTGTTTAACATTGCTATGGAGGGTTTCTCAAGGTATATGGATAGGGTTGCTCACATGAACTTGTTTAGTGGTTTTTCTATCTCTCCCTCTAGTCTCGTTGGCAAATGACACAATCTTTTTTGTTGATCATAGTAAAGAAAAATTGTATAGTCTCTGCTCTTCATTGCTTTGATTTCATTGATGGATTAAAAGTTGATACTTTTAAAACCAGATTAATTACAGTTGGTTAAGTGCCTGAATTAGATACATGGGCAATTGAACTTGGTTGCGTGACGGACAGTCTGTCTTTTCTGTACTTAGGAATGCCTTTGGGTGCTAAGACTAACTTAAAGAAAATCTGGAATCTCATAATTGAAAAATTTGATGCTAGATTATCTATGTGGATGAAGGGTTCTTTATATAAGGGAGGTAAACTTGCTCTCCTGAAATTCATACTTACCTCTTTGCCTATGTATTAATTTTATTTATTCAAAGCACCTATTTCCATTATAAAAATTCTTGAGAAGAAAATGCAAAATTTCTTACGGGAGTACAACTCAGGTTCCAAATCTTCTTATCTTATAAACTGGAATCTTGTTTGCGCTCCAAAAGAAAGAGGGGGTTTGGGGGTATGCTATCTTAGGATTATGAACCTGACTATGTTAGTTAAATGGTGTTGGCGTTTTGGGGTGGAGAAAAACAAGCTTTGGCATAAGATCATAGTTGACAAGTATGACAACGACTATTCATGTTGTGTCCCTGGGAAAGTTAATCTTTCTTATGGTGTTTCGTGTTGGAAATCTATAGAAGATACTTTTTCTTTGATTTGTGCAAATTCAAATCTTGTGTTACTTTCAAGGAGATAAATTTCTTTTTGGAATGATTGGTGGACTAGCAATGCTCCTATTGCATCTAATTTTCCTAATTTGTACAAGCTTGCTAAGGAAAAACTTTCTTCTTTGTCTGAGATGGTCACAACGGATGGAAGTCAGAAGTTTGACTTCAAAAGAGTTCTTACTGGATCAAAGGTAGATGGACTTGATGATCTATTAGTTCGTATGGGTGACTCTACACCAACGCTAGATTCCATACCTGACACCAGGAGATAGTCACTTTACAGATCTGGTACGTTCACTGTCAAGTCTCTTTACTCTAGATTATTTGCAGAATTTGGTTTGGTTGGTTTTCCATATCTCTTCATCTGGAAACTGGACATACCTCCAAAAATTAACTTTCTTATGTGGAGTTTGATTCATGGTAAACTAAATACTTTGGATATGTTACTTCGAAAAGGCATTTCTGTTTATAACTCTTGCACACTTTGTGGTAATGCACCGGAAACTCAAGACCACCTTTTTATATATTGCAAAATAGTACATAAAGTTTGGTCGATGTCTTCACCTGGAGGTGGATGGGCATGGGTCTTTCCCAGTTCTATGAAGTTATTAGCTCATTGCTGGCATCAATCCCTCTTTTCAGAATCAGGTAACTACATTCGGAGTCTCATCCCGGCTACCGTTGTTTGTACCTTTTGGAAAGAAAGGAAATGTCGTATTTTCGAAGAGAAATACAACTATAAAACTGCCTCTGATTTAAGTCTTTAGTTATGTCTTGGGCTGATGCTCCGGGTAAAAGAGTGCATCTGAACTTTGCAAATTCAATCCTCTACAATTGGGATGCTATTTTTTTTGTAATTTTTAACTCTTTTTTCTTCATTTTTCTACCTCAGGTAGACTTCTTGTACATTCTTTTTATCTAATATATCTTCTCATTTAATAAAAAATATATTTCATCTTAGAGAAAAACGGTGAAGAAGCTTGGATCGGCATGTTTGCTTGCACCCAATGTTAGCTTTGGCTCAGGGCATGCTGGATAATAGTGAAGGAAAACTAGAAGCCATTCAGTAAAACTCATGGCTTTAAGATGACCAGGTTTAAGCCCAAGAGCTTCTGATAATAACTCAGTAAGGATATCTCCTAGATTCACAACATGCTTCAGATACTCCATTGTTTTATCTTTAATTGAACATATAATACTGAGTATCTAGGTGATGTCGGACTATTTCTAACAAATTATGGGATACTCAAATGTGTAACGGAAGATATGAAGAAGGGTATTCTTAGTTTCAGTGAGCAAATTTAGAAATTAAAAAACAATTTTACGAGGGATCTGAACAAAACTTTGAGGTTTAACAACAACTTTGATATTTATAGAACAAAGTATGCTAACTGGAGAGACACTCTTGTCTTTAATATATTTTCGCATGATCCTGTAGACCCTCAAGATATGCCATACACATGCAGGTATTTCTCTATAATCTATTGCTTTTACGTTAGATAGTGCTAGTGTTATTGCAAATTGTTGAAAACTTCTTATTCTCAAGTTTAAGAGCCTTACGCAATCTTATTCTTGCAAACCGGTTTTTGAGAATAGTTAGACCCATGGATTTTTAAGATGGTATCAGAGCTAGGTTTGGTGGGTGTGTGGACTCCATGTTTCCGTGTGTACGTACATGCAACAATCCGTGTGCCATGTTCAATATGGTAGTATATGATTTTTTGCGGGTCTGTTTTTTTGCCATACGCCAAACTATAGTATTTGAGGGCGGATCTGGCGGATCAATCAACTAATTTTTTGGGGAAAAAACGGTTTAGTCCAAAATCTCATCCAAATAGACTAGTTAGTCCAGGCTCATTTAACTAGGTACAAATCAGTCATTTATTTATTTGAAATATGGAAAGTACACAAATAACCTTCCTGATTTACAATTTAGTCCAAAGTGACTCATGATGATGTCAACAATTTTAAATAATATAAAAATAATTAAAAAAATAATTTATCTCTCAAACCGCTTATCAAAAATTTGCAAACTTTTTTTATATATTTGGAAAGCTCCGAGATCTACAAAAAGAGTACCAATATGACCGTATAATTTTTATTTTCAAAATTTATTAATTTTATAATTCATGGTTATCTCATGTGTACAAAAATGTACATGCATAAAATTTTCATAAGCTTATACAGTCTTTTTTTCACATCTGCACGATTTTGTACACACCTACAAAACATGCATGGAATTGATCATTCATACTCACTTACAAGTCTACTTTTTCATGGGAATTACATTGGTGTACCAATATGTACACCCCTGCAAAATATGCATAAAATCGATTATTCATAACTATATACACAAACCTATTTTTTCATGGGAATTACACGGGTGCACCAATATGGACACCCATGCAAAACATGCATAAAACCGGTCATTTATAACAACATACAAACCTATTTTTTCACGGAAATTACACTGGTGCAACAATATGTACACCCCTGCAAAACATGCATAAAATGAATCATTCATAACCACACACAAAGCTACTTTTTCATGGGAATCACACAGGTGCACCAATATGTACACAACTACAAAACATGCATAAAATCGATCATTCATAACCATACACATACATACCTACTTTTTTTTATGGAAAATGCATTAGTGCACCAATATGTACACACCTACAAAACATGCATGAAACCGATCATTCATACCCACAATCACCTACTTTTTCATGGAATATACACTGGTGCACCAACATGTACACACCTACAAAACATACATGAAATCGATTATTTATACCCACACTCACCTGCTTTTTCATGGAAAATATACAGATGTACTAGTATGTACACACCTATAAAATACATTGGTACACAATATGTACACACCTACAAAACATGCATAAAATCGTTCATTCATATCTGCACACATACCTACTTTTTCATGGAAAATACACTAGTGCACCAATATGTACACACCTGCAAAACATGCATGCAATCGATCATTCATAACCACATACAAACCCATTTTTGGTGGGGAATATAATGGTGCACCAATATGTACTCACCTATGAAACATGAAATAAATCAATCATTCATACCCACAAACAGATTTATTTTCATGAAAAATACACTGATGCACCAATATGTACACACCTACCCATACCGAATAAACATAACATGGAAACTCAGATGGATTTGAACCATCAACCTCCGTAAACCTTGTGATAGACTTGGACGCTCTAGCATTTTAAACTTATGAGTCTCTAAATTTAATACATAAACCAACGAAACTTTGACAGAGTGAGAGAATTACAACTTTAAATCAGACTAATCCAATATATAAAATTAAAACATTGTTGAAGGTGAAAAATAAAATTTAAAAATCAATATAAAATAGAGGAAATAAATCGTTTTAAGAAACAAACCAAACAAACATATGAATCTTTGAAAATGCATTCATATCCAGCGACATCTATTGACGTACTAATGTATATAAGGTCCATTCCAAACCGAAATAAATTGAAACGCATCAAATGAAACATAATTATATTTAAAAATAGCGTCATAGTATATATAAAATGAAATGATCTTTTTTTGAAACAAAACGAAATAAGATGAACAAAGGATAACACTAAAAACTTTGAGATTCATAAAATTAATTATTGTATAATTTTCAAATTTTATTGCGATTAATGGGAGAGTGCACACTGTAACAGAAACCAATGTCTGCCTTTTATTTTAATTATTATAAGTTATTATGCATTAGGATTATTCTAATTTCAACCAAATAATCCAATTATAATACTCCCATGGTAATCTTTTTGGATCTTTCAAGTCAGAAGATCATACAAAGTTTACAACGCCACCTTTGAGAGTTTGGTTAATGGCTTTGACAAAGTACTCTCTATGTTTACTAATCTAGACAAAGATATCGTTTCAAACAATTAAGCACCAATAAATCTAATAAGACAACTTCCTAAAATTAATAATGGAAAGGAAAGAAAACAAAACATAATAAAATCAATGATTATTCATGAAAAAGTAGAGATTTGAAGGAAACGGAGATTGAGAAATTAGGTTATTAGATTTTACCTTGGCTCTTATGGTGGGATGGAAATAAAACCTATTTTCGAAATATCCTTTCCATATCCCTATCTAATCTTACGAATAACCTGTTTCGTGGAATTGATTAATGAGTATTTAAGGTAATATAAAAATAGTATATTCGTCTGAATCGTGAGAAAAAAGACAATCCCGTCTAAAAAAGGATTAAAAAAGTTTTCGAAAAAAAACTAACTGGTACTATACTTCAAGAAGCAGGACTAGATTATCTAAAGCTCCACACGTATAGGACTAAACATTAATTCCTACTAATTTTTCTCTCTCTCTCGGATCAATCTAGCTAGGCTGTCAACGGATACAAATCCGTCGGATTTTGACAATACCGATAAGGTTAAGGTTAAGGGTTATCGGAATTCCGAAATCCAATAAAATCCGACGGATTCTAAAAAACCCAATCCGATAAGGTTAAGGTTAACTTATCGGAAATTCGGATTTTTCCGATAAAATCCGAATTCTGGGTAAAAAAAAAAAAACAAACAAACAAAGTTAAAATGACTTCTTAGGGGTGTACTTGTAATTATTAAAACCCTTAGAAATTTCATTTGGGTTTTTCTCAAAATGCTTTAATTCTCGTTTAAGATTCAATAACAAGTGATTTGATTGAGTATCAATTTGTTGCCATATTTGTTCAGCATCAAATCCTTTAACAAGTAAGTTTTGAAAAAGAGATTTAGGGGAAAATGGATGAAGAGAAGAGTATAAGTATTGTGAAGCTAATCGAGTTACTTGAGATAGAATTGGAGATGGTGATAGAAATAATGGAGGATCTACTGATTTCAATTCTTTTAGTGCTTCAGAACCTCCTTCGTCGTCCTTTTTAGGAATCGCCATACTTCTCTGCAAATAACAACAAAAAAGAAATTGGAATTTGATATTGCAACTCTGGTTCTGACAATATATTTTCCTCAGATCAACAAACACAAGACACTCATGGATCAAAATTCAGGCACACTCTTGTCAAAGTAACTCTCTACTTGTTTCTATGATATCAATTTGACACATTTTATAATCACTGAATAGAGAGAAGATGTTTGCTGCCCATGAAGTTACTTGGGTTACCATTTGCATACAGCACATAAAGCAATGATCTAATTTCCATAATCAGTACAAACTCTACCAAATTCTCATCTTTTCGCCAAGTCAATCATTATAATAGCATTCGGTCATGTCTTAACATAATTAACCCTCTCTTCCTAATTAAATGTTATATCCAATTTATTGAAAGAGGAATGCTAGCAGGCTACTCCTTGAAAGGGTAGCAGAATCATTCATCTCCACCTACCCACTGAATGTAGGTCTCACACACAAGGAACCACAACTGCATGATGAGGGATAAGAACATGCTAGTCTTTTAAATAATAGCTAGCTAGCACTCCTCTGATTGATAATTCAATTCCTACACTATAATTTGCATATAAAAAGATAGGTTAATAGACAGTAAAGCAAAGTAACAATAAGTACCTGATGTTTAGTCAGGCGTCTCCTGATAGCACGAGTCTTCTTTGGCCTAAGATCCAAAGGCAAAAACTTCTTGTTCTTGTATGCGTCTCTAAGTGCAGACTTTTGCTTCTGAGAGATCACAGTAAGCACTTGTGCAATTGATAGCCTCACCACCTTGCTTCAACCAAACACACAATACCAAAAGTTATTTCCACCCTTCCGAGACAGACATATTCATGTGATCAAACATGCTTCGTTAGAAGATTAGGGATACTCACATCTTAGACAGCTTGTTAGGTGCACCACCAGTTACCTTAGCAACATGAAGCAATGCAAGCTCAGCCTTCAGATCCTTAAGCTGTCCCAAGAGCTCAGTCTTGTTCTTAGTTCGGAGCTCATGAACTTTAATCCTTGCTACAAATACAACAGCAAAACAAAATAAATCAAAATCTCCCCAAAAACCCTAAAAAATACAAGCCAAATCAAAATCGGAGGGCGAAATACATAATCAATGGCGAATCTAAGGGTGAAACAATGGAGATAATCTTCTTACCCATTGAGAAAAAACGTTTATGGCAAATGTAGATCCTCTTTCTTCAAGGCTCTGTAAAGGAGGAATAAAAATGCAATCGTTTGCTGGAAACAAGAGAGTTGAGTATATATATAGTCAGAAATATTTAGGTTTTTCAATCCAAAAAAATGTCGACTCGAACCCTAGCTCGGGCTACTACTTCACTTGTCAAGCAATTTCTGAATCATCCTCAGAAACCCATTCTGAATCATCAATCTCAGAAACTATTATTAACTCACACTAGAAATGAAATCACTCCAAATCTTTTCCCATCTTTTCAGAAATTTCAAAACAATAATAATAGGATTTATTCACCAGAAATCGATGATGAAGAAGAAATTATAAATAGAATTACTTAGCAAGGGTTTTTGTATCCTTGTGGGCTTCCTTCTCTTCGATTCTTCTTACCTGAAGTTGATGATTCTTCCTCAAGCGAGCCGCTGTCCTTGCTACCTAAACGAACATATCAACCTAGCACAATCAAGAAATATTTAGGGTTTTCTTAAGGGTAGGAAACTACAAGTACACCCCTGGATTATCGGATGTCGGACATTAACCTCCCGGATATTGCCTAATCCGGTTCCGTTAGGCTAAGGAGGTAAAATCCGATAGTAATTCCGATTCCGGAATCCGAAATCCGATAAATCGGATAAAATCCTATAAGATATCGGATTGTCAAAAACGGATTTCGGAATTCGAATGTATATTGACAGCCCTAAACCTAGCTGTCCCACTCGCAGTATAATAAACCCTTATATGTGACCCCATACGCTTCTCAGATCAGACCAATATCGTGAGGCCCAGTACCTATCCGTCCCAACTGAAATTTAATGGTCCCCACCTTTCACCCTTACGAAATTTAATTTTCTCACGCGTGTCAGATTAATGTACCTCAAGATGTTGAGAAATTAAAACACAATTTTGAATGGCATTCTTGAAATATACTCAAACCGGAGGGATAATGACGTACTTCCGGAAAAAGTGTATGGCTTTGCTTTGTCTTTTGTTCTTCTTTTGATGTTCTATAATTTTTTTCTTTCTTTCTCGTTCTAGTATTATTATTATTATTTTGACTTGATTTAGACCAACACTGGTTAGTTCGAGGTCGGAAAGAGAAGTTAGAGATATCGAGATTAACTCTTACTACAAGAATCCCTCTCTCTTAATACATAGACCTGAAACAATGGGATTCATATCTTTTGTTGGAAGGGTTCTCTTTGTTTCTGTTTTTATCGTCTCAGCCTGGCAAGAGTAGGTTTTACTTTTCTTCTTCTTCTATAGATCTAGTTACTTTATGTGATCTAGTTCTTGTGTTTGTTTTTAGCTAAACTAGGGTTTTATGTTTTGCTTATTAATGTTGATGTACTCGGATCTGATTGCTATTTGCACTCTGGTTTAGCTTTGATCTGTTCGCTTATTGATTTGTTTTTATAAAGACAATGCTAAAACTATAGTTCCTAAGATATTTTTATGTTTAGAAGAGGGAAATATACATGAACTGTTATATGCGTGCAAATATTTTATATCTAAAAAACTACAAACACAATATAACTTAGTGGTGAGATGTTTAGGTGGTATATATATATATATATATATATATATATATTTTAGTGGTTTTCGGTAGTAATATAATTCACATAAATGTGATTAAGTAATTTTGGAAATTGGAAAATTCGTTGCAGTTTCTCTGGTTGATCGAATATTTTTATTATGAACTCTGCTTTCAAATTTGGCAAGAAATTGAATGGTATATTTGGGTTTGGATGGATGAGGTTATTCAGTTTTCCAGTAATTCTATGTTTGATGGAAAAATAGAAAAGGCACGTTAGGTGGAATTCAAAAAGAGTTCCTTGCCTTAAGAAAAAAAAAGGAAGGAAATAGAATAAAGGGGTAGTTATGTGGACTTAGCGGAATTATAGTGGGTAATTCAATACTTCAATTACCATGTTTTCTCATGCATAGGGCATTAATCATTAGTTTGCACTGGTACATTCTTATACTTGTTTGGTCTTATTGTGTATTGCCACACCCTCTCAGTAGGTGTCTGTGTGTTAGCTTACATAATGCTTTCTTAAAATCCATTACATGATTGGAATGACTGGATTCACCTTTTCAAGAATTTGGACGTCAAATTTTATAATGGTTTGATTATAAACATTGTGATCCAGCTTCCTGAACTGAAAAATTCTCTTAGTTCTAAATCTAAAGTATCTTAGGAACGTTTTCTTCTTCTTTGTAATACTTATTGTAAAACTTTGTTCTTGACCTCTTCTTTGATGTATGTCTATTGGGTTGGTGCATGTTCCACACTTGTTGTGCATTATATATAGTAGAGTTGTTAGTATTCCCTGGTTCAATTATTTAAACAGATATACTGAATAGGGGCTTGAGTGTGGTAATACTGATGAAATGCTATATCATATTAACTCAGGTTCAATGAATTTGGAGTCGATGGTGGGAATGCTGCGAAGGCCTTTGAACCCAAGTACAGTGTTTTCACCAAGCATGTAACCACTTTTACTAGGAAAGAGCTGCCAAATGTTGAGGTGAGAAATCTGCCTCCTTTTAACTTTGTTCTCATATGTTCGTTGATTCTTCTTCTGTACAATGTGATTCAGAATACATGTTTTCATACTTCTTAACAGATAAAACATATAGTTGCAGCTGCCATTGCACTGAAAGGGATTGGAGGCATACTTTTTATCTTCGGCAGCTCTTTTGGAGCTTATCTACTGGTAATATTCTCCTTTCAGTTTTTTGTGTATTTACCATTTTCTCACGGAATTTTAGCCATATACTCCTTTAAGAAACAACTTATTGCATACATTTGTTCTTACTTGTGCCATTTATAATGTAGTTGATCCATTTGGCTATCACGACTCCGATCTTATTTGACTTTTACAACTACGACATCGAGAAACCTCAGTGTGTTCAACTCTTCGTCAAGTTCACACAGGTATACATATATCAGAAAATACTATCAGATGATCATTCTTCTGTATGTCATATGTCATCATTTGGAAAAACAATTGTAAATAACTGGAAGTTCCTTTTCTACAGAGTTTGGCACTTTTTGGTGCGTTGCTCTTTTTCTTAGGGATGAAGAACTCAGTAGGTCCAAGAAGACAACCCAAGAAGAAAATTACCAAAGCCAAGATGGGTTAGATAAAGAACACTAGAGGATGAAGTCATTAGACTGCAGACGTAGTTTTAGACTCTTAAACTTCTTGTATCAGTTTTACATATTACATGCTTTTTTTCTGAACAGAGATTGATGAAGTATGATCTTCTATTGGAGGAACCTTTGTTTTATTGAAACGGCAATCTCTTTTTGAACCAGTTTTTTTGTTCATTTAAATTTTCCTTTGCTCCTGATTTCAGTTTTTGCTTTAGATGGCTTAAGAAAACTCTGATCTTCTGTGGGGCTTATTTGCCATTATCTCTTTACTTGAGCCCTTTATAGTAAAGTATCTAAAATATCTAGATTGTATCGTCCAGTGCTGTACCTAGGGAGACGGAGATAAGGTTCTACCTACAGCATCACATCATCCCAATATACATTTCTTCTTCCAAGATTTTTCTCCATTCCACACCCACTAAAAACACCATGCTATCTCTGAACCACCACAGCAACTCCTCCACCAAACGCTATTCTCTTTTTTCCTTATCCCTCAGCCACTCCACCTGTCTATCTTCGGCATCTAGAAACACCGGACTAAATCGATTATCACAGCAAGAGCATCACGACGACCACCTCCACCACCAAGTCAACAAAATCAAAGCCTCTATCAACCATTCCGTCCACCAGCTCCTCAAGTTCCAGCTCAATACCGTAATCTAGACCTCGAAGCTCGTCTGGCAATCCTTCGAGATCGTCTTGGCGTCTAGTATGAATATGCTACTCTAATCCCACCACTATTTCAACAAGGATTCACACCTTCCTCTATTGAAGAGGAAGCTCGTCTGGCAATCCTTCGAGATCGTCTTGGCGTCTGGTATGAATATGCTACTCTAATCCCACCACTATTTCAACAAGGATTCACACCTTCCTCTATTGAAGAGGCAACTGGGATCACTGGAGTGGAACAGAACCGGTTAGTTGTGGCTGCAAAAGTTTGAGATTCATTTTCTCAATCAGAACTCGAGCACGAAGCTCTTGACTTCTTTGATAATGGTGGTGCTGAAATATGTCGGAGAAAATGAGTTTAAACTAAATGTTTTTTGGTCTTGGTGTGATGTGAATGAATCTCTTTAGTTTAGTACCACATTGGGTATTCTAGAGAAGGATGTCCACTATATAACTGTTCTCATGTGGATAGTTAGACAAACAAGAAGGTGTAATGGGGTGGGCAAACAATACATGGGCTAACTAATGTATTGGGCTTGCCAATGAGAAACACATTAACCATGACCTATTATTTTTACCAAAAATAGTTTTACAAATCCGAAACCCTAAAGGATTTTTTTATGTTTTGGGAAAACTTGATTTACAAGAAATCCGAAACCCTAAAGGTTTCTTTTATTCCTATAAATACAAAACGTTTTAGAGTTAAAATCTATCCCAGAAGCGGCTACTATCCTGTCTTCTTTTCACCATCTTCTCGCTTTGTTTTGCGCTTTGAGTGTTTATTTCCCTTCCTTCCCTGTTGCTAAGTTCAAGAGTGGGTAGTCTGTATTGTGCTAATACAAGCTATATCGAGCAATCTTATCCTGGACACATCTTCGCACGTTGGGGTTTAGCATTGCTCTTCTCGAGTATACCCGCGAACTAATGTGTTAAGGACAACTTGTTGAACCTGTGATTCTGCCCTCGTAGTTGTCCGTGGTAGAGTTGTTTTCAATTCAGTTCTTTATATATTATTCTGATACATCTAACGCTGATGTTCATTGTTGCAAGATTCCAACAAAATACCCTACGAAATCCGCCTTCTCTCGGCCACGCAAAGAGTCACTTTTGCCCGGTATATTATCGAGAAACAATTCGATGCCCGGGAGACTCAAGAACTTGCCAAGGCAATTAAGGATTTCCCAAGAAGGCAGAGTGATAAAGGCTGGGAAAACTTCAATTACTTACACCCAGGTGATTGTATCGCTTTTTATTTCTATAGACAAAGGTAGAACATAAGAATCCATCTGATCAAAGAACCGTAAATCTTGAGAAAGCATTAGAAATGGCTGAAACAGATAAGGCAAAAAAGAGAATTTTAGATGAATTGAATATAATCAGGTGATGAGATTGAGGAAATCGAAATTAAGATCAGGATTCCAGTAGTGAGAATGAAAATGGGAGAGCTTTCGGAATCATCGAGGGTGGTAATGTTGTCGGTGTGTAAAGTGGAAGATGGAGAGATACCAGTGATAGAAGCACCTGAAGAGTGTAATAGTGAAGGGGAATTTGGAGTGTTGAATGCAGAAAAAGGGTGGAAGAGATGGGTGATTTTGCTTGGTTGGGATCCAGTGGTGACACTAGGGAAATGGGTCGTGGTTGAATTTTTGGATGCTAGAGTTTTGCCATGGAAGGTGAACAGATGGTACAAAGAAGAACCTATTTTGGTTGTGGTTGATAGGAATAGGAAGGAAGTTGTAGCTGATAATGGTTTTAAGGTGGAAAGAGGTTCACCTTTGATTGAATTAGGAGAAAAGGAATGTTTGGGTAGTGTAGTTTTGGTTGTTAGGCCTCCCAAGGAAGAAAACGAGGATCAATTAGCCGATGAAGATTGGGAGTGAGAGTTTTTTTTAAGAAACAAATAAAGGTTTTTTTTTTTTTTTTTTAATATTTCTCATTTATAGATTTGATTTTTGAGTTGAATGAGGGTGGTGACTGATAGTCGTATACTGTGTTCTTGAGTAAGTGTAACTGTGTAAGCATCATGTGGTGATCAAAGATTTTGTTGTTCTTTTGTCACTGCCAAAATCGGTTTTCTTCGAGTAATAAAACTTAATTAAGTTCTATTGAAACTATTTTGCGGTAGGTTTCATTGTGTTACTTCCGACCTGTAAAGATTTTCTTTAGATAGATATTTTGATCCTCCCAATCAATTGGCAATTATAAACGTTTGTATGAAATAATGTTTTCATAATAATACAATGAAGCTAGTTTATACCTTTGATCCAACCAATAAAACACAATAATATGATTTTGATGATACTTAGAAGAGAGAAAACGATAAAGTTTTAATGTATGTGTTATTGTTGAATGAGAGAACATTTTCACTACTTTTAAGAGGATTCATGTCCATTTAAGGTGTTTCTTCATCTCCAACAGACACCTCCAAGAGGTATCAGTAGTGGCTTATGAGAAGAGACGTGAGTAGTCAAATTTAAACTAAATTTGAATTAGTTTCAAATTAGAACTCCTTGTACGAGACCTTCCTTGGACCGAGACCTCCTTGGATCGTGAACCCCATTAGAGCAAGAACCCCCTTGGAGCGTGAATCCCCTTGGTCTTCCCTGCAACGGTAAATATATTTGAAAATATCCAACATTCTCCCCCTATTTTAGAAATAAAAAAACATGAGTAGTAAAGTAAAAAACTTTCAAAACTGAAGTGGTTGCATCACTCAAGTGATTTCCTACGTACTTGAGTGGGATCAAGCCAACGTAGTTCAATCAATATCGAAAATAAGCAATATTTGGAATAAGCAACATCGTAGAAACCAATATATAAATAATAGGTATCTTTTGGATTTGAACCTTCACTTAGTATAAGAAATTCAAAGCCTTACCGAGGTTCTATCGTGAAACTATTCTGAAACCAAGTACCCCTTGTGGTAAAACGGAATATCCACACATACTGATTTTAAAAAATTGTGTGTTTTGTAGCTTAGCATGTTAATGACAATGTGCTCATATCCAGGATTCATGAGTCTTTTTCTCTTACGAAATGACCTGATTTCCATACTCATATAGGTGTTGGATTTGCATCCATCCCCATTCTTGCAAATACACATCACTAATTAGAAATGAGAAGTTTTGACTTAGTGCTCCATAATCACTTTCATAACTTGTTGGTACCCATTGAACCTTATTTATCTTTTTCAAAACGTAGGTTGGGTTTCTATTATGGTAGATTAACATTCTTTCACAGACGTTAGTCCCATTTCCTTAGGTTTTATTGAAACCACTCCATTGGGTAGTCTTTGAATAAAAAGGTCTACCAAGTTCTTCTTTGTTTCAATATAGTTAACTGCACTACACTTCCCTTGAGTAATTTTGTTACCATTTGAAGTCTAAGACTTGCATGTCTAGAATTTTCATTATAAATCTTGTTAGACACGTTATAATTTGTAGTTTGATTATCATAATTAATCAAGACTGTTGGAGATGAATTCTTCCAAAATGGAATCTCCACAAGTAAGTTTCAAAGCCATTCTGCCTCCTTACATCCATCGGCTAAGGAAATCAATTCTGAAGACATTGTTGAATCAGAAATACAAGTTTGCTTCTTGGAACTCCGAGACATAACAACACCTCCTAATATAAAGATTCATCCACTAGTAGACTTGGACTTGGGTTCTACAATGTTCCAGTTAGCATCACTATATTCTTTCAATACAGCAGGATATCCTTGGTAATGCAAACCATAGTCAATGGTTCCTTTCAAGTAAGCCAACACTTTTGAAACCGTTTTCCTGTGTTTAACTGCTATATTACTTGAGAAACAACGTAATACTCGCACAAATTGCGCTAGCTATATATGGGCTTGTGCAGTGCATAATATACATAAGACTTCCAATAATACTGAAATATTCAAATTGTGCATGAGTCCGTCCAATATTCTTCATTATCTTGATACTATTATTTAAAGGAGTGGGGGCTCGTTTATCATCACAATGACCATATTTCTTGAGAAATTTCTCAATATAATGAGATTGGGTTGAAGCCAAGTCATCTCATTTCTTAGGATTTTAATTCCTAAAATCACATCAGCCTGTCACAAATCTTTCATATCAAAGTTGGAACTAAGAACCTTCTTAGTTTCTTCCACACGAGATATGCCATATCCAAAAATAAGCATATCATCAACATATAGGCAAATAATTATACATCCAGAACTATCATTCTTATTATAGATACATTTATCAGCATCATTAACAACAAAACCATATAACAAAGCTACTTTGTCAAACTTTTCATGCCATTACGTGAGAGCTTGATTTAAACTATAAATAGATTTTACTAATTTGCAAACCTTCTTTTCTTGGCATGGTAATATGAAACCTTCGGGTTGTTCCATATATATCTCTTTTTTCTAAGTCACCGTTTAGAAAAACATTTTTGACATCCATTTGATGTATAACTTGTGAACAGATGCAAGTGCAATTAAACAACAAATAAATGAGCTACGAGAAATAAAAGCATATGTATCAAAGTAATCAATTCCATGTTTTTGTTTATAACCCATAGCAACTAATCTGGCTTCAAAGTTATCAATGAAACCATCGACATTCATTTTCTCTTAAATATACATTTACATCCTATAGCCTTAGCACCAGGAGGTAAATCAAAAGTTATATCCAAGTACCGTAACATAAAATTGAATTTCCATCATTAATAACCTCTTTGCAGACAATAACATCTCTGGAACTAATAGTCTCAGAGTAAGTTTTAGGATCATCGTCAACATGCATAACATACTTAATCATATTAAGAATTTCATTCTAATTACCCTTTACAAGATATGTTATAAATTCTGAGCCATAGTTTTTATATATTCTTACTCTCTTAACCATTCTAGGTTCGATATCTTCAGTGGGAACTAAAATATCTTTGTTGTCTTGAGTATGAGACAAATGTTCATCATTGTTATTAGTCTCTACAGATACTATACTAGGTAACAATGGGTTTTCAGTGGGTTTATTTAGGGAATAGTCCTATTTAAGTTTTCAAAAGGTTCTACATCTGCAGATTCTATAATCTCAAAAGTGTCAAGGATTAAGAATCTGTAAGTGATACTGTTAAGTGAATAAACTACAAAAGAACATTTACAAGCCCTATTTCCTAATTTTGGTCTTTTAGGATCAGACTTCCTAACATATGCTAAACAACCCCATAATTAAAGTCTTTTCAAATTTAGTTTTCAGTTGAACCACAATTTATAAGGAGAAATATTCTTCTTTTTCAGAGGTGCTCTATTAAAAATATTGCATACGGATAACATAGCTTCACCCATAAAAAATTAGGCAAATTAGAACTAACAAGCATAACATTGACCATCTATACTAAAGTTCTATTTTTTCATTTCATCAATAGTATTTTGTTGAGGTGTATATGGTGCAGTAAATTGATGAACTAAACCATGCTCTTGAAAAAAAAATTAAATTCCTTATGATACTATTCACCACCACGACCAGAATGCAAAATCTTAATTTTATGTCCCTATTGTGTCTCTATTTCTGCATTGTATATTTTAAAAATATCAAAGACATCATCCTTAGATTTCATCAATTAAGTATAAGCATACGTAGTACAATTATCATTTTAAGTGACATAGTATTTGTTTCCACCAAAAGTCATATGACTCTTGAACTCACCAACATCAATATGCATTAATTCAAGCAAGACAGTATTTTTTTATTATAGATTTAAAAAAGTATTCGATTTATTTTTCCTTGCATACAGTTTCACACTTAGAAACGTTATCAAATTGCAATCAAAAATCAATCCTAATTTTTTCATGTTTTAAGAGAACCATAATTCACATGTCATAGTCTACCATGCCATAAATCAACAGAGTCAACAGTACAACCAGTACCATTATTTATTAAATTAAGCTTAACCATCACATTACAAGAGTATCCATGTCCAACAAACATTCCGTTCTTGGAAAATACAAACTTATCAGACTCATAAGTCACCTTGAATCCAGCCTTATTAACAAGGAATCATAAAACAAGGTTTTTCACAATGTTATAGAACTTTGATTTTCTTAAATTAGATAACCATGGAATTGGTTATGAATTTTTAAAGTTGACATGTTGTGACTAAAAATCTGGAATCTACGGTGAGTGAGCGACTAAATAGATTTTTTGAGGTATAATGGAGATGGAATTAGCTGTGCTTCAAAACTAGTTAGTTGTAGAGGAGGGCGATTATCTTTCCAAGGAGCCATCAGGTGTCTCTTTTGGATCAGAATTGAGAAATCTAGTGACCTTGAAGGTTAATTAACTCCATTAACTGTTTACAAGTTATGTAAAATGAGAAAATATGGGTGATGAAGATAACTGAGTCAGATTAGATGACTCAACTGAGTCATGAGTCATACCAAGTTGGGTTGGGTCACGAGTCAGTGAACGGGTTAATAGGTTAGGTCGCAGGTCAACCCAAATAGGTTAGCGAACTGATTTGGTGGGCCGAGTCGGGCCAGGCCCAATGGGCTTGGTCTTATGACCCATTTGCTTAATTTGATGTTTTGGACTACTTAGGTTCTGAATTAGCTTTCGGTTCCTATGTCAAAGTTGTAGAGTTTTACGAGACCTTCCTAATGACACCTAATTCATCTGATTTGGATGAGTAGATATTATTTATAATAAAAATAGAAAATGCCAAGTTATAGAACCATTAATAAAATTAAAAGTATTACTTATATCACTTAGCTATTAATTATGAACTTGTATAATATTGTGCGTATATTGTGTGAACCTATTGGCTATATTATTAGAATGATTGTGTGATTAACTATTATTGTATATTAACAACGAACGATTCAAATGATAAACAAGTGAATTGTGGATTTCGAGGTAGGCGTGGCTTGTCATCAAATGAGATGAGAACTCTTATAGCCTTCTCGTAATCATTAAATAATTTATTATTCTTGTCTTTGAGTATGATGGGTATATTTTGTTTATATGTACGATGTCTGTTATGAGTTTACGTGTGTGTATTCCCTGCTGGAAGTGCTCGCGGTTTCCCCATAAATCCTTTATAAGTTGAGTAGGACAGCTTTCACGACTTGAATATTATATAGTATAATGGCTATTTTTTTCGTCTCAATATTATTAGTAAGGTGGTACTTCTCCCTTTCGATATTATGTATATAAATTGTTATTTAGTAGGACGACTACTTTCTCCATCTCGATATTATTTATATATATTTTATTAATATTGTAGGGCGACTACTTTACATGCTTGGATATTATATACTAGAACGATATTTTCCCCGTCACGATATTATATATATTATTATTTTATTTTGGAGGAATCATTTGCGTGTATATTATACTTGATTATCTAACTATCTGATCTTGATGGTGGTTTCCGGAACCATGGTTTATATGGGCACTTCATGTGGAAGGGGTTATTGTTATTGATTGGGGTTGTTATAGCTTCGTTTCTTCACTGAGTGGGACGAGGTTGGGGTAACACTTTGCTTCTTAATTCCTAAATTGTTGAATGCTTTTAATTATCATTGTCTCTTTAAATTATTGTACTTTTGAACAGTGAAGCATGTTAGTGATTACTTGAAAGTGGTATGTTTCAACTGAGCACCCATTTGGATGATGTGCTCACTCGTTTCCACTCCAATTTCAGTTAACAGAGGAGATGGTGCATTGGATATTCATTTTCATAGCTAAAACCTTTTTTGAATTAAAGGTGTTTGTGGATAATTTTATATAGGTGTACGTTATGTATATTTTCTGTGAAAACAACGTATTAAAATGATTATATCCATTGAAAATTTACATTTGTAAAATATCAGAGTGTACGAGTTTTGGGTTATTTTATGTTATTAGAAATATTGAATAAATGATCTGGATTTTATTGCTTCTAGTGTGAATTATGTCAAGTATCTAAGCAGGTTCTAGTTGGGTCATCACATAATCCTACGACAACTGCAAGATTGGTTGTTATCAAGATGGTCAGTGGTACTAAGCAAATCTTATCTACTATAACTCAATCTGTCATTCCCTTTCAGCTTGCAGTAAACCATTCAACTCATAGCAATTCTTAAATCGAAGATCTCCCACCTGGATGTATTAAAATATTTTGTGATGCTTCTTATGATAAAAATTCTAACCAAATGGGTATTGATATTTATATGACATATTCGACAGGTTCATACAAGGGTTGCAAAACTATCTACGATATAACTAGAGGGTCCGAAGAAGCAAAGAGTCTAGCTGTTTTGGTGGTTATTAATTGGGCCATAAATAAAATGATAAATGTTGTCAGCTGGTTTAGTAGTTCTGTTTTAGATGACCATAAAATACTGTAGAAGAATTTTTTGTTTTCAAGGTTTAAATATTTTAGTAGGAATTTTATTTATCCGACAAAAAATAATGTGGCAGTAAAACATTGTAAAAGGTTTAATGTTGTTGGGGAATGAATAAATCTTTATCCTTTTTTTCTAAACCAAACTTTTCAAGTCTCCTTCAGTAATTCAACTCATTTTTCCTAACAAGCAAAAAAAAATAAAAATAAATAAATCTCAAGTTTCAAGAATAATAATAATGAAAATAAAAATAAAAATAATTAATTAAAACTTTAATTGTGATCTGTAAAAATCCAACATATTCCATGTAAATTTCTTATGCTAAACAAAGCCTGGACCATCAAAAGAAACTCTTTAATAATACGTATAAGATAAGCATTCCCACGAGATTAGATGAAGAGTTTGGTAATTGTTTATTTAAGTCCACAGGTAATGTCATTCAACGAAGAGTTGAGTGCAACTTTTTACACCCCCACTAGGGATACACATTTCTCCCATCACTATTGGTAATATATCAAACCCTAGTTATTGTCTGGTTTATATTTTTTTAGTTTAGAAATATATAGGTATAACACAAGGCAAATGGAGAAAACAATTGGAAATCTAACCTAAATTAATAATTTCTTCATCTTTCTCATTTCTCTACATGTCTACATGTATTGTTGATGATTTCTTTTTCATCACTTCTGATTTGAACATTCAAGTTTTTTATTAAATCTCTCTTCATGGGCAATTAATAATTAATTATGTCTAGCTGAAAGAAACTTGAACTGGCACCCAAAAATTGTCATATCTCCATCATTATTAAGATGTTCATAGTTCACTACAACAGTGCAATTATATTCATATAGCATCTACATTATTGACCCTTTTATTTTCAAATCCCATGTCAAAAAGAAACCAACTGATTAATTTCAAAACTCAACAGCCGAGAAATGGACAGACCAGAAACAACATCTGCAATAGTTAGGATAGTAGCATATCAAAATGGCAACTACGATGTTATTATCCCAAAGAACTAATGGTCTCCGTTTGAATACCGATCAGATTTTAACTTGGACATAGCTTTGCAAGTGGTGGTATTCCTTATTTGTTGTTTTAGTCTTAGTGGTTTTACACAAAACTTATTCATTGAATTTTCTCACAAGAAAGGTTTCAGATTAAAATTTTGTTGGAATCTGATGGTGAGGCAAGAACCTCTTCCTTGGAAGGTGAAACAATAAGAAAACTAAAAGGAGGAGAAAGAACTAGGGTTTTGTGCCCACATATCCGATTTCCAACGGGAATATTTATTTTTAAATAAACCAATTAACTAAAGTTAGAAGCATAGCAAATCAAGAAGGAAGTAATGTGCACCCCGAGTTTACGATGGTGCACAAAGTCGCACTCAGAGTTGAGGGTGTAGGTTGAAAGGCAACAATCTCATAACTGCCTACAAGCCTATTCATGAATCATGAAACACAAAAAGATGTACAACTTCTTCTACTAGCATATCCATGAACAACGTCTTAAAGCAAGTCAAATGATGTAATTGTCACAATACAAGACCAACTGTTGCAAATTCAAAATAGGTTTTTCAGCATATAATCCAAGTATACTATTGAATTCCTACGGTGAGATCAAGCAAATGCCCTGGCCTTGTGATCAAAAGGAAAACATTTAATTCTTGACATTTAATTCTCTTTTACCTCACCACAACCCTCAATCTCGACAGGAGCTCTAGTAGTTCCAGCATGTGAACAAATCTTTTCCATTGCTTCAACAACGTTGTAATCGTCCACAACCTTACCAAAAACCACATGCTTTCCATCAAGTCAACTGGTTTTTTCTGTACAGATAAAAAACTGAGAACCATTGGTGTTTTGACCTGAATTTGCCATTGATAGAATTCCCGGACCAGTGTGCTTCTTCACAAAGTTTTCATCTGTAAACTCTGTCCCGTGGACTCTCCACCAGTCCCGTTACCTCTGGTGAAATCCCCACCCTGACACATGAAGTCTGGGATGATCCTGTGAAATTGAGAACCTTTATAGTGCAGGGGTTTCCCAGATAGTCCAATCCCTTTCTCACCAGTGCAAAGGCATCTGAAGTTCTCGGCTGTTTTTGGAACGACATCCTTGAAGAGTTCCATCACAATACAGCCAGCTTTTACCTTTCCAATAGCTATGTCAAAGAAGACCTTCGGATTCGCCATTTTCTCAATTCTAACTGTTTCAACAGAACATAAGGTTTTTAAGCAAATGGGCCTCGGTCTCATAGAGGAGAAGATCATAAAGTTACAAACTAAATTCTAGCAATTTCTTCAATATACAAAACTAGTCAAATTATAGCTTTAATGGGTCCCTGCAAAACTGAAACATTATCACAGAATTTCAACCAGGATTCAGGTTGAACTAAAGCAGAGTTACACCAACAAGGTGCACAGGATTTGATGTATATGAAACTGAAATTTCAGTTTTCATGCGCAAAAGCAAATGTGAACAAAAACATACAAATCCAAGCAAAAAAATGAATATGACTAAATCAAGGATTGATTAGAGATGTGGAGAAAATGATTGTTAATAAATCAACAGATGCATGAAACTCAACTGCCCACCTTCACCAATAATCAATTTTGCACAGAATTCTTTCGGATTAAAGTGCATTTAAAGCACAATACTGATACACACATATCTCTGCTATGTGCATTTAACTCTAAAATCAATCAAGAACTACATATGATTTTCAAGATGTTAGTCTTTCTGCAAGGGATCCAAATGTAAAAGTTTGTAAAAGAATCTACACAAGAGGATACAAACAGAAAGGCTAGTAAGATTTTGCACAACGTTTGAGCTCGTCAGGTCTTTTATATAAATGGCACCTGTAAGCCTTCGAGTGTGCTTTCCCAAAAACCCATTAATATTTAAAGAATTATATGAGAAAGAAAAAGGAACAGATTTTCATGGATATTATGAGGTTGTTTTTCACATACCACATAATCAAATATTTGAGGTTTAGGGTTTATATCTCCGATTTGAAAAGAAGAACCGGCTGCGGATTTATTGTACGCGATCAATCTATTTATAACATGTAAGCAAAGAGGACAGATGGGTGTTTTACCTAGGGATTAAGTTTTTTCAGTTCGGTGAACAATTACCAAAACAGTGTTGAGTTCATGTATTACTCCGTAGTACAAAACAAAACCTGGCTAATTTTACCTAGATATAGAATTCTAGATATAGAGTGATTAGGATTTGTCTAGAGAGAAAATAAATTTACCAATGTGGTTATTTATATAATAATTTTTATAAATGATGTTTGTGATTTAAAATTATAAAAATATCCAACGGTCTTGATTTATTTATCTCTTTATTATCTTATTAATTTCTTATAATAAATATTTTATTAATCTTTATTTATTATAATTGAAACTAAATACTTAATTCTATTTATTTTGAGTCTACCTTTTATTATATGGTTAATTGTGATAAAAGTATCGAAAAATAGAGCTTTTTCATTAATTCTGGCCATACACACTTAACTATAAGCATTTTGATTTCAAATGGTGTTATCTTAGAATTATGTTCATTTTCTGATTATTTTCAAAGAACAAACGGATTACATTTTACCTGTTTGTGGGAATGTCAACCACAAATCTAACATAAATTTTCACTCCACTATTTTGTGATACCATAAGATTCAGGTAGCTATTCTTTTTATTATTATTCTTTTTTTTTAATTAAAAAAAGACATTTGATTAGATGGATAAAGCATGTTACAAAGATAGAGTGGGAAGCCTTGCCATAAGCTGGGCGCCTACCCCTTTTTGGATATCGATACCTAATCTAAAGAAAAGAAAGTTGCCGATTTTATAATTATAACCAAAACTAGCTATACAATTTTGCAACCTCTTTACAAAAACTATCGTGTCCTCTCCTAGTTCACCTAGTGTGGTGAAAGACAACAGGCCAAGGCCATATCCATGCGCCACACATCTGTCTAGGTATTTGTTGCGTTTCCGAGCAATTGCGTTCGAGATGACTTGGCCAGGCGAGAAAGCGACTCTCCCCCCACCTGTGAAAGGGGACACCCCGGCGACATCAAAGCAGACGTCACGACCATTCTCCCAGTTATATACAAGGATATCTGCTGGCCGCAAGGAATGCTCATCGTCAGACAGGAAGCCCAATTTGACTTATTTACGGGAGGACACCCCGGCCCTGTAGCACATGTCCGCGACCACGTAGCGTACCAAATCATATCTGAACTTGAGCCCTACTTCACTTGCATAGTGTAATGCATGGTCGTTGAAGACGTCCATGACTCTACCGCAGCTGGAGCATACATTATTCTCTACAAACATAGGTATGCCAAGTCTATAACAAAGAACATCCCGGAACTGCTGAGGCCCAATTGACTGGTTAAGCCCAGCATTAGGGACTTCTTTTAGGTAGTCTTGGGCCTGGCTTAGTTTAGCACATTGCCACAGGGTGCTGTCACGCTCATTCATGGTAAATGATTTATTTATATTATTATTATTTATATTATTATTATTATTATAAAAAGGGATTTTCATTAAAGGGAGAAAAACATTTTACACCGAGGTGGTAGGAAGCCTAGCAACAAGCTGGGCACCTACCCCTTTTTGAATCGAGATGCCTAACCGAAAGAAGAGCGAATTATCGGTTTTATAATTATAATCAAAACTAGTTACAATTCTGTAACCTCTTTACAAATGCAATCATGTCCTCTCCTAGTTCGCCTAGGGTAGTGAAAGCTAGCACACCAAGGCCATATCCGTGAACATTATATTTGTATAGGTACTTGTTTCGTTTCCAGGTAATGGCATTCAAGATGGCTTGGCCCAGTGTGAAAGCGAATCTCCCGCCACCTGTAAAAGGGGACACCCCATTAACGTCGAAGCAGACGTCTCGCCCATTCTCCCAGTTATACACCAGAATGTCCCCAGGCCGTAAGGAGTTTTCGTTATCCGATAGGAATCCCAATTTGACTTCCTTACGAGCGGGCGCTCCAGCTCTGTAGCACATATCCTCACAAACATCTCGTACCAAGTCATGTATAAACTTGAGGCCCACTTTACTGCGCAATGTAGGGCATGGTCGCCGAAGGCATTCATTCTCTCCCGCAACAAGGGAACTGGCTAGCTTCCTCAAACATAGGTATACCCAATCTGTAACAGAGCACGACTCAAAAACTGACGAGGCCTAATTGACTGGTTAAGGCCAGCAATGGGAACCTCTTTGAGAAAATCTTGGGAATGGTCCAACTTGTTGCAATGCCATAGGGTTGTGTCCCGGTCAGTTAAGGTGAAGCGGCTGAACAAATTCTTCTTAACGACATCAAAGTAGAGGACTTCTAATGAATGCATTGGACGCGGGGCAGTATCTTGGATGTCGAACGAAGGATTCAAGCCACAAACCTGAGTGAAATATGATAAGGCACGCTGGAAACTGTGATGAGGCTTGGTGGCTGCCTGAGCACCAAGGATGGTGTGCTGCACTTGTCTGGTCTGGACACAAGAAGAAACATAACTGTAGTGGATGGTGTACCCCATGGTGTAGACACCTAATCCACCATCTTTCATGGGCAGGGTCGCAATACGTTGCTGCAAAGGACCAAACCCTGCCCCATCACCTGTTTCTAGGTGTCTAAGGAACTGCAGAAGGTGTTGGTCATAGTAGGCAGCAGGCTTTAAAAGGGCCAATGGGCTAGTGGTCCTTAGTGTGAAATAGATCATGGAGACTCCAGCGCATTTGCGCAAGAGGAGCAGCTCATATTGTGGGTCTTGGAGAGTCTTCAGAATCTCAATTAGGTGGAGGGTCTTCACTACTTTACCATGCACTAAGTCCCTGCAGAACTCTGAGTCCAGGATTACAGGCCCTCCAAGCAGCTTTACCCCCTGAGCAGGTCTGCTGATGCCTTCTGGAAAGACCCTTCCATCAAGCTTCTTGGATCTGTTGTAGTCCAGAAGACCTCAGTTTTGTTAATGTTGAGGAAAATCCATCTTTCCGTTTCCTCCTTCTGTATAATGTCCAAAGTTTTAGCTACTTAAAGAGTGTCCCCTGTAATGGTGCCATCATCCAAGTACCAGGCATGTAGGTCCAATGTACATTCTGAAGCAATCTTTATGATGAGTGGGTGCAATGTCAGGGCAAAGAGTAAGGGCCCTAGGGGATCACCTTGTTGAACTCCCTGAGCTGACAAGAGTGTGCTGTCATTGTAGTAGAGTATTGCAGGTTTGGAATAACAAAACTTCACCCACCTAGAGATGCTTGGGCACATGCCTCTAACTTCCTTGATCATGGATGTCCTGTCAATCATGTTGAATGCATTTATGAAGTCAATAAGAAGCATGCTCTTAGTTGGTGAGTTACCTTGGAGCTCTATGAGCTTGTTGGCAGAGTGGAGGATGGCTTCACTTCCGCATGGAACACCCACCCCAAAATGGAAATTCCCAAGATAGGAGGCCATTTCTTTGTTGACAGATAAGGCAACAAGTTTGGAGCAATGTCTTCTCCATATTGTACCTACTGCAATTGGCCTTAGCCCTCCTCCAGGTTTAAGCAGAGGTGTTAGGGGGGCACTAGCAATGTACTCCCCCAAATCAGGTGGGCACTCCCCTGCTAGCCATAAGTTGACAACCCCTATAATGGAGGCTAGAAGATCCTCTGCCACTGTGCCAGGTGCTGAGCCCTTAGGCCATCTCTTCCACAGGAGGTACCTTTAGGGAATCCTTTGATGGCACCCAAGACAACACTTTTTTCCACCCTCAGAGCATCATCTTGAACAGGGGCTGCAGGTATGGAAGATGGTGGAGCAAAGGGGTGCTTTTGACTCAAGCCCAGAAATATAGCCTGTGAGTTGGGGGCAATCCCACTAGAGGACAAAACCTTAATGGAAGGAGTGTACTGGCCATCACTCAACTTCTTTTTGCAGGCCTGAAGGTTGGAGCCTCCTGACCTCCTGTTGCTAGACTTTCCCTTATGATTCCGCTTGTCCTGATCAAGGAGGGAGCGCACCATACTGAGGCAGCCTTTGTCATTCTATTGGAGCAGTGCATGGTTGATGCTGGCAGATTGTAGCTTTTTCCTAGTCCCTGACCTCTCCTCCATAATGCACTTGGGGATGTACATGCTTAAGGTGCACACAGTCAAGAAAAGGAGCTGCAGCCACACTGACAGATCCAAGGGATTGGCAGTAACCTTGTCAAGAGCAGCTTTTAAAGATCTGGAGAAGTTGAGGCTACTCTGGGAGGAATGCTGGCAACAGTAGTGTAGTTCCTTTGGAAGACCAGGTTGAGCAAGTCCAGAGATAAACCAGGAAGAAAATCAGGTTCTCCTGTGGCATTTGGCTCAATAGCTGGGGCCTGGGGTTTGTCAAGGCCATATATTAAAAAGTCTGTTGTTTACCCATTGTAAGGCTTGGAGATGAACTGCCCTTCATGAACCCTGCAGGGTCTTCTCCAAGAGTAGATATGCATGCACTGGGTGCATAGCCACATTTGCAGGCTGGAAAGTACTGACTCCCAAGCATTGTACACAACCAAGTCCTTACTGATCCTTTCCCTGTAGGCTTGTGTGGCTTCCTTTGTGTGAAGGTGCCTGTCATTGAGGTGCCTGTAGAACCCTGTTCTGCTCAAACCCCTGCCTTCCACACCATTGTTACACCCATCAAAGCACTTAAAGAGACATTGGAACAATGAAGGGCCTCCATCATCCCAATCTGCAGAACCTTGTTAGGCAACTGAGGACCTACTTCTAGGCATGTATTGAGGAGAGAAAACCAAAATAGCTAAGTGGGTATAATACAAACGGCTACTACTACCACTAAAGTTTATCAGGAAAGCCAATGAGAAGCAATTTTTACAAAGATTGGCTGAACCAACAAAAACCCTAGAAAGAAAATCTGAAATCGTGTCTGTATATACAAGATGTGCTCCTAAAACTGAACCCCTAGATGAAGATGAAGAAGAAGAAGGTAAGAAGAGGTTCACCATACATGAGGAGGAAAAAGAGTACTCGATTCTTCCTATTTGATCGCAAATCCACCCCATGTTCATCCTCCCGTTCTTTCCCCCTTTTCTCTGACAGCAGAGCTTCTCTATGAAATCTATTATTATTATTATTATTATTATTATTATTATTATTATTATTATTATTATTATTATTATTATTATTATTATTATTATTATTATTATT